>VZSZ01002964.1:70758-224600 GCA_013398815.1 Ibidorhyncha struthersii | reverse complement strand
TCTTTTTTGTGACCTGGTTGCGTCCAGGTGTTTGGTCTTTTTGGCAGTTTTTTCTGTGAACCAAGGGAAAGGGCAGAAGGCCAAGCACACCTGTAGGGGAGACAAGAAAGAGGAGAAGAGCAAATTCCTCCACTTTCCTGACCCCACGCTAGATGCCTCCTCTGCTGCTACATGAGCTCTCAGGGCTGAGCTGAGTAGAGGGGTTATACATAGGGAACCAAAGCTTTGGGGCTGGGCTTCTGGCACAAGGGATTCCTGCAGTGTAACTGTCCAGAGCTTCCTCTGGGAAAAGTGACATCCAAAGGGGAGAGAGGAGTACAGCACAGTAAATAGGAGGAAAAAAATTACAAGGAGGAAAAAAGCTTTAAAACACAGAGTCGTTGACTAAGTGCTCTCTGTACTTAAGTAGTATTCAGTGAAGTGAGGTAGAGCTAACTGCATAAGCCAGAATGTAAACCTGTAAGGGATGATTGTAATTGATGCATGCAAATAGACATTTATTTTGAAAGGAAAGAAGAAAAAAAGAGAGGTAAAAGTTTAAGTACAAGTGCTTGAATTTTTTTCAGTTAAAATATCAGGTTACCCATGTTTGTTCTAAAAAAGAGATGAAACCCAGGGGTAAGAAACAAGGCTATTGGATCACTGAACAGTTCGTTAAGCACACCAAGTAAAATATTCTTACCTAGTAGTAAAGTCATTCATAAAAGATACTGCAAAACATATTGAGAAAGCAACAATGCTGCTAATTAGCTGGAATATTACCAGAAACTCCTCCGGAAGGAGATACTTTGGTTGGGTTGACAAAGATAGCTATTCATAGCAGTCTTGGCTGCAGGGTTTTTGTGGGTTTTTTTCCATAGGTAGAACAGAAGGATGAACAATCTATTTCAGTCCTATGGGTATTGTTAGCTGTGTAATGCATAGCTTTGCTATGTTTGGATTTTGGTTTGGTCTGGTTTTTTATTACCATATCTCAATCCGGGAAAAACAAAAGCTAGGATACTCTTCTCTTGAGGTCAGTTGTCATGGCTGAAGTTAAAAACATAAGAAAAATATGCACCTAGATAAAGAGAGAACATGGGCACAGTTTAAAGTGTGTTTTTTCTGTATTAATTTGGATTAGAAGTGTTACTGTTACTGTAATGAGACTCATATCTATTTGTTAGGCTCCCTATATATAGTGTGTTCTTTTTCCTGTAACACTGCTTGAATGTAACAACCCAGAGATGGATGCCTTGAGCTCCATCTTCTCTGTGTGTAGAGACAATTTTATGTAGATTATGATCCGACTGCTGGTGCTGGACAGCACACATCAGTCTCAAAGCAAAGTAGATTGTACTTTCACTTTTTTCTGTTTTGAGCTGAAAATATCACAGAATCACAGAATCACAGAATGGTCAGGGTTGGAAGGGACCTCTGGAGATCATCTAGTCCAACCCCCCCGCCAGAGCAGGGTCACCTACAACAGGTTGCACAGGACAGCGTCCAGGTGGGTTTTGAATGTCTCCAGAGTGGGAGACTCCACAACCTCTCTGGGCAGCCTGTTCCAGTGCTCCACCACCCTCAAAGTAAAGAAGTTCCTCCTCATGTTAAGATGGAACTTCCTATGTTCAAGCTTGTAAAAATATGATCCATGTCTACGTCAGCTATATGCCGAAACTTGGTGGGTCACGTTGTGGGCTACCTAGATCTCAGAACTCAAGTAGTCTAATCTATTTACCTCCCTCCTAGATAGTATTGTCTGGACATTGCAGGTTGAAGTGCTCCCTACCTTTGGACTAGCAGGAAATGCCTCCCCTCCACCCTTGCTCCTTTACAATTAATTGCACAGATGAGAATACAATGACACTTTTTCTAAGATGCTGGATTGGATTACGGAACCCAGCAAATAATCCCTTTGTTCTCATTTGAAAGTACACTTCTGAGTTCAAGGAGATTTTAATGTTACAAGGAAACTTCCTTTAACTACAAATACATGCTCAATACAGAGCATTATCTGCAAAACTCAGAGCAGACGTGTAAACTGAAAATTGTGCTCTCTTACCCTCCCTTACATTCATGAGTTTCTCAGAACTGTTTGCCTACCTGAAGTTAAATGTTAAGGTGTCAAAGCTGATGCAAATATCAAACTAAGGAGGTAGAATAGAATACAAAAATTACATTAACTATCATATTTTATGATACTTCTTCATATCTTTTAGTTAATTGTTTTTCATGTGACCTCCTAAGGGAATGCACAGACTGATGATGTGCAGACATAGGTTAAATCTAAAGCATGGACAGGCTTGAATGTATTTACTAGGGAGCTAATGTAGCTTTACTTGGCCTGCTTGCACTTTGAGGGTTGGCACACATCTTGTATTGTACGATGAATGTGATCTTTGGGTTCAGAGTATTCTCTTAGCTGGGGCTCTGTTAATGTTACTCTGATACAGTCTGTGAGTTGGGGGAAAGCAAAGAGTGTAACTTATGTTAACTTTACATCTATCTGAATTTCTACAAATCTCTGAATTTTGCTGTTCTTTTAACGTGGATGGATCCACCTCTTCAATCACTGTCCTGCATTGAATGCAGTTGTATTCTCCTTTTACTCAGATACACAATATAACATATTGAATTCTATAAAGTTTGTGTATAATGAGTTCACTTTTGTTAGATATCCACACTCCATATTCCATAACTATACTTTTGATCATCTTTCATGACTGAAATCTCCCATGGGCAGGTAGAGGTTTTTTTTAAAAGATAAAAAGAGGTAATACGAGTCAGTGAGCATGCTGGAAGACAAAGGAGGGAAACAGATACTTTTACAGGATGTATGGACTCATTTCTTCTGTTATCAGAGGTGAATCTCAAAAAAACTCAGGGCTGAATACATTATCTGCATGTCAAGAATTATTCTTGAATATTCCAGTTCAATATTTGAACTTGGACTGTTTGTCTATCTACCTATTTTTTCTTTTCGGTGTTTTTGAAGTAGTTTTCTTTTGGTTTTTGTTCACAGCAAATACCCAGGACTGTATCCTTTTAAGAGCTGCACACCTTTAACTTAGTACTTAAAGCTGGAATTGCTCAAGGGTAGGAATCCTTACTACTCAGTCTTCAGACTTGCACATTTTCTTCTCGTCAGTGCTTGAGTGCAGTGACCATGTACTTCATCCTTTAGACTTTCCAAATACTTTTAGGATAAAAGCCTATAAAAGTAAAAGGAGTTATGGTATTTATTTAGGGTTCTGCTTTTATCCTCTGCTTTTCCATAGCTCTGTTAGTCTAATATGTCTTTCAATTGAATCCTTTTAAGATGGTCAAAGATAATCGTATGTTTTGTGTTTTGTCAAATCCAATAGTGCTAATAGTTTCATCTCTCCATACCAACATCTTTGTAATGCTTTCCTTATACTGTTGTCGGTTTGTTTCAAAGGCGTGATGGGTAAGATTTTGAATGGTTACTTTGAAACTTTTACGAATTTACAGTAAGAGTAAAAATAAGACTACTTCACTAAGGAGGTTAACATGATCCCATCATTTTCATAATATGAATAGTCAGGCTGACTGACATCTGAGGGAAAATGAAATAATCCACTCCCTTTTATTGGATAAGTTTTGTTTTCAGTGTGACACTCGGACTTGTAGTTCCATCCCCAAGGGGAAGGTTTTACATACATGGACATTTTTAAGGCTTCACTGTTTATGTTTTTGTTTTTTCTTTTTCTAATTTTAGATGCTTTTAGGATCACTAAATGCGGAACACTTCTGCAGTTTGAGGAAGATTGTGATCACTATAAGAACTCTGATTGTTTGCCTTAAGTCATTACTTACCCCTGCTTCATTATGCTTCTAGGTCTGCTTTTATTTGAAAGATTACTTTCAAGCTGTTAATTTATCAGGGTTTTTATTAAGATTTTTGGAGGCAAATATTTGATATTGATTGACAAATATTTCATTCAAAAATGCTTTTTGGCTGATGTCATGCAGGACAAGAGAAGACGTAAGCGTGTAATTCAGTCCTTTCCTATATCGTAGGTCTGTAAGTCTCTGAAATAGAACAGAAATTTATTTCTTCTATCTGGAGTAGTGAATGTGAAAATTATGAGTAAAATTCAGTGTTCACATTTATTTCAAGACAGCATTTTGCCAAGAGCAAAAGGATAAGAAATATCCATGAAAAGAAATCTACACTGTACGTTCCTTGTTCTAAATTTTATTTTTACCTTTCCTTTCAGAACAATCTGTAGCAGTTCTTTTTTTTTTTTTAGTCTGCAGAATTACCGGAGTCCTCATGACTCCACATCGGCTCTAGAGTCTTCTTGTCTTGCTTCAAGGCATACACAATACAAATGAGTTTTAAAAACTTCTGGAACAGACTTTGGTTAGGAATCTTTCTCTGAATAGGATATGCGCCTGTACAGATTGGAAACATTCTTCTTTCATTTATCCTTTCTCCATATCTGCTTCATTTAAGCTATATTAATTCAAGAAATATACATCTAAGTGGTTTTATATTTATATATAGTTCTTTGCAGCTGTATTATTTTTGTGTTGTGTGTAATAGTTGATTCTGTGAGCTGTGCGGTTGAAAATGGTGTTGCAGGAAAATTTGTGACATTGGCCATTGAGATTTAGCTGGCATAAAGTAGAATACAGCTGTAATTGTGTAACTGAGGGCAGCATGTTTTTAAAGTTCACATTTTAGATAATCTTCCTATTATTTCTTTTACACTGGAGATGTTGGGTTTTTTTTCCATGTATTGATAAATGTTTTAAACTAAGTTATCAGTTGGGAGGGGAATATCATCAAAGAAAAGGATTTCAGAAAGCTTAGTGGACCAATTTGCCTGACATTATGGGGATGTTGTGGTTTGGAAATAAAGCTGTTGCTGTGAAACTGCTACTCTATACATATATCCCCAGGGGCCTACAAGGAGGAATTTTTTTCTATAAACCGTTAGTGTGATGCTCTCATGAATTTCCTGAAAGTAATCAACAGGCTGTTGATAGTGTTTCCCACAGAAGATTGGCTATTTTGGTAGGCAGTGAACCTGAACAGGGAGTCAGCTGTTCAAAGTGCAGCCTGACTCCAAAGCAGCAGTCTGTATTTAGAGATGTTACTTTTATACTGATAGGGAGGATGATACTTTGAGTATAGAATCCAAAGGGTGATAGCAGTCACTCATACCAGTATTTCTGTTTTTTTAAGCAATCTTTTCTGTTAGTTGGAAGGTTCTTGTCAAATGCTAGACAAAACTGCTTGAAGTAAATCTATTTTTTTAATATACTCATGAGCACCAATCTATTATTTATAGGATGTAAAAATTAATAAAAACCATAATACAAAACTATTTCTATATATCACATAGACCTAATTAGATAACACCACCTCAATTTTACTTTTAAAATGATATGTAATTCTTACACAAAAAAATTGTTATGGTAAAGAAACTGAGTCAGAAATAGAAATATAGCTCACCCAAATTTTCGAAGAACCCAATGGGAGGTCCAGGAATAGAATCTGACTTTCCAGCATCTTTTTCTAGAAGTCTAGTTCTGAAAAATATATTGTATAATTTAGCATCTATGTCAGGAATTAAAACAAACAAACAAACAAACAAAACCAAAACACAAAACAAAAACAAAAAACTCTGCACTTTTTGCGGAGCAAATTTTGTATTGGAACAAATTTGTCACTGAAGATTTTCCACATACACACTGCTTTTCATTTTGAAGCATGTATCAGAAAAATCTAAGGGAAATATTGCATTCTAAGCAGTTCATTTAAACAAGATTATTTAATTCTGTTTTCTCTCTTTATATGTGCTCCTGATCATTTCATCTTAGTTACATTTTAAAAAGGTAAGGGCATTAAACTCCCAAACTTTTTTTCCTTTGGAAAAAAATATACTACTAAGGAAGATTAACTTTACTAATGAACAGATTCAAAATTAAGTATTTTGGGTATACTTGAATCAGACTGAAGTTTTTCAATTTAAGGATCTCCAGAATATTGGCATTTGTTACATACTGAATTTTTTTTTAAATGTTTCACAAAATGGAACTTTCAATTTCTTTCTTTGTCTTCGTAGAAAAGATAAATGTTGAAACATCCTATTTCCGATGGCACAGAAATAATGAGGTTTGCATAACTCTAATTCTAGTATGTCTATTACTCTATAAAGTAAAAAGGCTTTTGTGAAAGGAATCAACATTTATCCCACCATGAAGGCCCAAGCAATTTCTAGAGTGAGGTAAAAGTGTGTATTAAAAAACATTTTCATCATGAAGTATGAGTCCCTTGAATTGTTTGGCATTGGAACGTTTTCAACATAGATTATGGAAAATATCAGTGTTACCAGCAATTTTGCAATTTCATCTACTGCTTAGTTAAGTACTTACTGATGTCAAGGACATGGCTGTAATCAACAAACTATAAGTAATGTCTTTTTTACAGAAAGTGATGTTCCCACATAATTAAGATGCACAAATAGCATTAGAACTCTTTTTAGTGCAAATCCAGAAGTTAATTTTTATCGTTTGAGAAACCCATAACAATTTATTGTATTTAGACAATCATTCTATCACCCAACGACCCCTCCCCACCCAGGAAAGGAAATCAGGAAAAACAAGGAAACCCAGGAGTTGAAGTATAAACAGATCTACTAGAGTAAGATTAGGTAATTAACATTAATAGCACTAAAGAACCAATATTGATCCCGATACCAATACAGAATATGTAAAGATTATACTCAGCCAGTTCTATCAGTAGGAAGCTGTGCACTCCCAGCAGTAGACAGCAAATGTCGGACACTGCGAGCACTACGGCTTCGGGAGGAAGGGAAGGCCTCAGGTGTCTGGCACCGAGGCAAGAAGTTCTCAGGGTGGCAGCCATCAAGACAGAGAGAACTTTGCAGCAGACTTTCTAATTTATAGTGAATGTGACATTCATGGTATGAAATAATCCTGTTGGCCAGTTTGGGTCAAGTGCTCAGGCCTTGCTCTTCCTCATCCCTGCACCTGGTGAGCTCGAAAACACTGAGACCTTGAAACCCACACCCCATAGCTGGCTATAAAGTAAATATTTTTACAAATTCAGACACTAGAGTCTTCTAAAAGTGCAGCCTCCCAAGTATTAGAAGAGAAATTAGTCCTGTGTCATTCAAACCAGGACATTAATCGAAAGTTCTGTGATAGTTCTTGTTTCAATGATGCATGTGGTTATTTCCCATCTTAGCGAATAGTGAATACAGCTTAGTTGTTGACACTCCATTGTATTCTTAACTTGTTCTGGATCAGATTCAAAATCAATTGCTGTCAATGGCCATTTTCTGACCTATGTTAAGGAGAGTTGGCTCTGGCTCTCACTCATTTAAAAATATTTTATCATTTTCCATAATACTGTCTGCCATACTGAAACACTAAACAGCTGCAGGGTTTTGTGTTTTTCTCTGTTTCATTATGAGATATGGCATGGGACTAATGGGATGGAAATCAGTAGTAATAGCAGTTAGCAAGTAAGTAACATTCTTTGAAGATGTCAAAACAAACAACAGCAACAAAAAACCTAGGGAGAGGATTGATCTTTTTAGTCATTTTCCCCTAAATGACTAACAGACACAGGGCTTGCATCTATAAAATAGATTTTCCGTGAATCAGGAGGAAAAAAAAACACAATACCACCACCCCACCACCACCACCTCATTCCACTGGTGAAATAAGCTGTTCTGGGAACTGAATTTAAGACTAAATGGTACCTCTGCACTTGTGTATATGGAAGAAAAATGCAGGATTTGTCAGCCCTGAGCCATCATATTTTGAGGATGTCTACTTCCAAAAAGACCAGTCAGAACTGGAGATCATTAATGCAAAATGTGCCTGAACAGTGTAAAGCACTCTCCAGCAGCTTGAGAATACATGCAAGACGTATGGTGTGGATGTTACAAACCACTTGTTTCTCCTTTGTATTTTAAATGTCAGTCTTCCACTGTCTGCTGGATTTCTTATATTAAAAAGTATGCAAATTTGCTACTTACTACAAGGATTAGTTTTTCAATCATGATGTCTTGCATCTGTGTCTAGTGGTGATTGCTTATATGTTCAGGATTCCTGAGAATTTCTTTTCTTTGTGTCTCTCTGTCTTCATAAGTAATATTAGGGCTTTAGATATGAGCCTGACTGACAGCCCTGAAAGGCAGAAGTCTTTCACGTTTCCTTCTAAGTTTATATAACAAGGATAATGCATTCTCCATGATAGCTTCCTTTTGCCTAACTTGAAATCCTGATGGGACATCATTAGGAGAAGTCTTCCTTACAGATCTTGGTCACTTTGGCTATGTCTGTGTCAACAAATGAAGCACACCAGGACACCTAAACCACGACACCAGGGTATAACGAGGGTGGTGAAACTCTGGCACAGGTTGCCCAGAGAGGTGGTAGGTGCCCCATCCCTGGAAACATTCAAGATCAGGTTGGATGGGGCTCCGAGCAACCTGGACTAGTTGAAGATGTCCCTGTGTATTGCAGGGGGGGTTGGCCTAGATGACCTTTAAAGGTCCCTTCCAACCCAAACCATTCTATGATTCTCCGGCACTGAGGTGAAACAGCAGAGAACAGAGAACAGCAGTGTAAGTAAACTCTCTTAGCTTCCAAACCTAGATGGTTTCATGCAAACTTCCCGTTGTTCTTTGCTACCTCCTAAGTCATGCACAGGAATAGCTTGCAAGAAAACACTGAGGCTGCAAGTGGGCCAGAAACTATTCTAATAATTTTGTGGTATGAATAATTGAGCCCAGTGCCTAGGAACATTCACAGACTCGGGTTAACTTAATAGTATAGGCATATCTTTTGAGGCTGCCGAACGGTTTGAAGTTAATTTCAAGTGCTTACTATATTTTTAAATTATAGAATTCTGTTTCATGTATAGTTTGGAAAACAGTGTCAGGACACTTCCCTGTCTGGATCATCAGTGGACCTCAACTTCAGGTGTAACATGGTGTAGTGCGCACCTTTCCCCTCATCTAGAAGTACCTTAAAAAGATGCCAGATTGAAATCAACTGCAATGTTAATACTAGGGGTAGCATTGAGTCAACTGAATCCACCGAAGGTGAAGTGTAAGACAGTTAAAATGATGCCTAGTAAAGAAAAGCTACTGCTTGCTCCTGAGGCCGCCACCTAAGTGGGATACAGAAAATGATGCATGTCTTCATATGGAGAGCTGAGCCATAGTACCTTTTCAGCTCAGAGATGCGAATGCATCTCTTAACAAATAAACCAAAGCTAGCTCTGAACTTGCTGGCTGGGATGTCGATAGTGATGTAACTGTAGAACTGCAGAGCTCACTTTGGCCAGCTCTCCTCTATGGCTGCCCTGTGAATTTCTCTAAATACAGTCCAAAAAGCAAAAGAAAGTCTTAATGCTGATTATTGGACAGATCATTGGGTATTGCAGCAAATTAAGACTGTATCAAATCGAATATCTTTGTATTATATATGGATAGAGTTTGTAGGACACATACATTTTGGGGGATTTGATTACTGCACAATAATATTTTGAAACATCAAATAACAAAATGACACAGTAAAACCGCAGGAGATTGGCACAGACATCCTATTTGCAGGTTTGCAGACCTGGTTTTGGAGTACGTTGAATGTGTGTTCAAACAGCATCTTGTTTTTTGTTATGCTGCTGCCTCAAGACCTAAACCATTCCTGTATTTGAATGCTTTATGCTTGCCACTTTTGCAGTGTTATTAAAAAATGTCACGTTGCTATCTCTTGCTGCTGCAGAAAGTCACAAAACTGAATGATGTAATTCAGGTATTGTTCCTGGGCCACAATTGGGAGGATCTTCGAATTTAGATCAATTTACTTCATCCAGCTCCTAGTATTTTAACCCTGCTGTATTTTAACCCTGTAAGAAATCCCTACTTTAAGATATCCCTGCTTTATGGATATATAAACAACAAATTCTTTGTTTATATAGTATTACGTATGACAGTATTTATAAATGTACATGTTCTGTGTGCTATTTGGCAGTCGCCCTTGCAGTATTATTTTTGGTAATTGCTGTATCCGTTTGTTGGAACTGATCGTATTGTTGTGAAATAATCTTGTGAAATCTCAGTCTTTATAGGACCAAAACCTGAGGTCCTTCATTCTGCCAAAATCAACATTAAATGAAGCAGACGGAATGTAATGTTTTGTGTGTATGTTAGTAAAATAGCAGCGTTTTAGCATTCTGATCTTGCATTTTCTTAGGTCACACCTATAGAGAGATTTTCATCAATACCTAAAATGCATAGAACTCTAGAATGGTTGAGGTTGGAAGGAACTTCTGGAGGTCATCTGGACATAGCACTCCAGGTATGGCCTTACCAGTGCTGAGTGGAGGGGAAGGATCACCTTCCTCTACCAGCTAGCAGTACTTTATCTAATGCATCCCAGAATACCATTATTCGTCCTGGCTGCAAAGGGCACGTTGCTAGCTCATGTTTCACTTGGTGTGGCCAGGACCTCCAAGTCCTTTGCAGCAAAGCTGCTTTCCCCAGCTGTCCTTTCTGCAAAGCTGCTTGGTCACCAGCATATACTGATGCATGGGGTTGTTCCTGCCCAGGCGCAGAACTTGTACTTCCCTTCACTGAACGTTTGAAGGTTCCTGCCCGCCCATTTCTCCAGCCTGTTGAGGTCTGTCTGAATGGCAGCATGACCCTCTGGTGTATCAGCCACTCTTCCCAGTTTTGTGTCACCAGCAAACTTGCTGAGAGTACACTCTGCCCCATCATCCGGATCATGAATGAAGGTGTTGGCTAGGATTGGATCCAGTATTGACCCCTGGGGTACACCACTAGTTAGTTAGTGGCCTCCAACTAGACTTTGTGCCACTGATCACCACACTTTGGGCCTGGCTGTTCTGCAGGTTTCTGATATACCTTATTGTCTGCTCATCCAGCCCTTAGTTCAACAGCTTCTCTATGAGGATCATTTGGGATCTTTACTGAAGTCAAGGCAGACAGTATCCACTGCTCTCCTCTCATCTGTCAAGCCAGTCATATCACCATAGATGTTTATCAAGTTGATCAAGCATTACTCTCCCTTGTTGAATCCCTACTGACTATTTCTTGTCACCTTCTTGTCTTCATGTGCCTGGAAATAGGAACATCAGGAATTGGAAATGGAGTTATCATTGTTGAGCTGGGGTTATATACAGAGGTGATACTGTATGTCTGTTGCTTCACACTTTGCACGGTGACAGATGGGGAGACTAGACATAGTGATTGTTGTGAGGTGTTTTCTCTTTGTTTTTAATTTACACAAGATACGTGTATTTATTTATTACGATAAGAGGAAAAGTAAATTGCAATTGGAAATGGCAATATGATTAAATTCCTTAAATTGTAATGGGATGGGTTGTGTTTGCACAATGCCCCATTAACATTACAATCACTGTTATGAGAATGAATTCGTGTTTTTCCATACTCTACTCTCATTATAACCTTGTTTTTTTTCCACATAATCATACTGTATTGTTGGGGTAAACAATAGCAAACAGTGTTAATGCCAATTCCATCTTTGTTTAATTCCAGTGACTTCATTTGCCCAGTGCCTAGTGCTTACAGTGAAAGGCGTAAAAAGATAAAATAGCATAAGCATCAAAAGGTGAAAATCTGACCTTATTTAAGTGAATGGGAATTTAACCATGGGTGTCTTTGTAGTTGAAATTGCTTCTGTTATTTCAAGACAACGCAGATACGAAGGGAAAAAAGCCTAACTGAAATCAAGCTGAAAACTGTTTGAATTTGTATTATGCCTACTTAAGAATGAATTAATGAAAACTTTGAAAGTATTTTTAAAAGAAATTCTAAAAAAAGGTCCAAACCCTAAACCCACTTTATTTGGTTTCAGTTTCTTAAATTGTTTATAATTGCAGTTAATATACAACATGGAACAAAACATCAAATATAAAAAAATTAAAAATATTAAGGTGAGAATATTGGAGATTCAGGTATACTTTTAACTTGTCAGAACAAATTATAAGAAAATTAAATTTCAAAGCATTTTAATTTAGGCTTATGTTTTCTGACAGAAAACCTTTTATTATTGTATTTATTAAAAATCTGCATGTAACCTGAATTCCCTGGGATTACAATATTTACTTCATGAAATGGCATAAAAATAAAATTATGTTAGTTTCAGAAAAGATAACAGCTGACATAATGACAAGCCAGGCATGCCACTTATTTTCTGTATCTGCTTTTTCACGTAGCTGGCATGGATAATTTGCTCAGAAAATAAGATATTGACAATATATTATTTAAACAGCTCTTCCCCTGTCTTTTCTACCCTGCCTTGCTCATCCTTCTCCGCTCTTGAGTAATGAAGAAATATGCCATGTGCCTCAGTTATTTCACACAGAGGCTCTGCATTGCTTCTTTGCTGAGTGTTCGTTGAAATATTCAAGAAGAGTTACTTGCCTTTTAAAAACAAAAAATATCAAAACTGCGATATTTCTTTCCCTATTTATATATCCTATATTTGTAACAAAAAAGAATGAAATTATAGACCAGATTTTTTCCTTCTGGCTATAGAAAGTTAAGGTCCGTAGTGTACGCTTAAGAGTGGCTTCAATCAAATTACTGTTCTAAGTTCTAGATCAATTGGTAGATGCTCAGAAAGTCTGCGTATCAAATAATTTTCCTTTAGGTAGCTATTCGATATTTATTTGACAGTCAGATTGTGGGGATTTATGGATTTATTTTAACTGGCAGTACATTGGCATGCAACTAAAATCCAGTTTTGTTTCAAGATTTCAAAATTAGGTTCTATTTCAGCCAGAAAATGTCTCACTTTTGCATCAATTTGAGATCTATCAGGAAAAAGAATAATAATAAAAAAAGAAATAAAAACAGTTTATTTCAGAATTTTCACGCCATTTTCCCAGTTTTATCTGATGGAAAAAATCACTACATTTCAACTACTTACAATTTTAGTTCCTGAAAGAATTACAACTTTGCATGCAAGGTGTAATATCGAAGATTCATATCACAGTACACAGCTTTCTGCACTGTTCTCTAAGGGAAGTGGTCTGTTCACAGATTCCTCCATAATATCATTGAGAAGAAACCTCCTTGTGCATTGATAGGGAAGCTTGCATGGTCAAAGCTAACTGTGGAGATTGTATTAGTTATGGAAAGTGTCCGATGTATGAATGTGGACACGTGTGTCTATGTATTGTATTGCAGATACCTTTCATTTTTTGATTGGTGAATCACTGTTATTTGGAAAATTTCTGAGTCCCAAGTGCAAAGGTAGTGTAGTTAATGGAAGTATTTGCTTTGTAGGAGGCCTCTGTGCTTCACTAAGTGATGACTGTTGTTGTGATAGAGAATAGATCTCAATTTTTTTCAGCCGGAAAAGACATTGTGTTCAGTGGAAAGGTCTGATTTCTTTGTTTTGTCAGTAAGAGAATGTGATCCAACAACATTTACCTACTGTTTCTCTGAAAGTGGAATATGCAAATACTATGATCTTGGAAGGAAATTCCTTGTTGCATAACACCTGTGTTAAATGATAAATTATGGGAGTTGCGGTCTGTACTGAATTGAGGATAAGGCGTTTACAGTGTGATTTAAAAAATGAACGTGGAATACCCATATTAGTTACAGGAACAGCCATCATACATCTATATCTGAGCGACGTGAACTTTTAGCTGTGAAATTACAACAGCTATCCATCACAGCTCTTCTCTCATTTGTGAAATTAGCAAATTTATCCTGTGACGGTATTGCAGCACAAGCCTTTTTTTTTGTTAAGGAACACAGCAACTCACCCAGGCTGTGTCTGTTCTCTTCCCACTGACATCATTCCTACCTTTTGGTTTACCTTATATGTAGCAGGACTTCATGGCTATTTAGAGGCAGAAATAGCACGGAGTGAGAGTCTAATTTCTTTCCTTAAAAGTCCACCCTGTAATGAAAGCATACCTGTGAGAAAAAAACTTAATAACTTGTAAGATAGAATATCTCAGATATGAAAGTATATTTATGCAATTTGATTCCTCATCTTCTTCTACTCCTTTCCCCAGCCTAGGTCACAGAGGAAAAATATTTACAAACAGGTCACAATCTGTGTAAGACTGCTTTGATAAGACCAAAGAAATTACTTAAACAGTAAATAGTAGGAGGAGACCATTTACTTAAAAAGTTTTACCACCTACTTGGATAGATAGCATTAACTAAGTTAAGAAACTTAATGCTGAAGTTCCGCTGTGTAAAAGGTTTATATCTGTCTAATTAAATGGTGTGCTCTGAGTACGTTGATAGTTTAGAAAGTACATTTTGGATCTTAAAGAAGAATACCTATGCTTTGCATTTTTCAAAATTTATTTAGCAGGGATTGTTTTGATTGGCTAAAGTTAGTTTGCACTGTAGATGTATTACCTGATCATAATTGTAGTAAAGTGACATGGCATAATATTAGCTCATAAGACTCTGGGAATCTCTATTCAATAAGCTAAGGAACGTAGCTGTAAAAGCTTGACAGAGAAAGGCAAAGCACTTGACCAGAATGGACCTTTTTTTTTCTGTATCGTTCTACTAAAGGAAGCTTGTGGCAAGTAGTGGGTGGGATTCTGGTCACCTAATATTAACTGTCTAAAATTCTGGCATCAGATCTTAGCAAATTGTCTATGAACTTTTCATAATTGAAGAGGGAAGAGCTAGGTGCCAGCCAAGAATGATAAATCTCATTTTGAGAAAGATGTCTGTGTTCAGGTGGAAGAAAACATAACTGTCATTATTCTCTAATAATGGACTATCAGTAGCCTAAATGACTAGCTTAAATTAGATGATTAATTACGATGGTGCAAACTCGATGAAAGAAATCACTCGTGAGGGCCTTGTGCAGTTTTAATGATATTGCAGGGCATACAGGAATGTTGCAGCATTCTTTGCAATGGGACTCTTAGTTGTGAAAACTAATACATGTGCACCAAAGCAGACCTTCTGAAAACTGCTGACTACTGTGGTTTTGGTTAGGATGCTGTATACTACCTTTTCTTCTTATGAATAGTTCCATGTGTGTACATATGTAATCACGTATTTTAGCAATGAGTTATTAAGAAGTTTCTTATTTTAATTACATGGGTATATATATGACCACTGCCTTTTTCGCTTGTTCAACAGTTATGATTCATGAAAAATTTGAGTAAACTATGGTTATGAACATGATTATGACATTAGAAGTCAGTCTTGCAAACGTTAAGATGCGATTTAATGAGTTCATTGAATTTTGTTGGCTCTTATCTGCACAAATAAGGATAGGCTTTTGAAGAAATGTATGTGTTTCACGATCTATTGGCCTACGAATGTCATGTAAATAATCTCACTTAACTCAGTAGAGCAACTTTTTTTGAGACCATAATGAACCAAGTTGAAGTATGGGGTGGATTTTTTTTTTTGATGGGATGTGAGGGATATGTCCTGCGTTGTTCCTTTGGTCTCAAACTTACTGTTTGCGGGCTGTGATGTTGCAAAGAATGTATTTGAGCAGCTAGTTTGCATTTAGCTCTTTGTGCCCTGCTATGCTGTTGCCACTATTTGAGCTAATTAGTACTGACTCAGATACGTCTCTGTGAGTTGCAACCATTGCCAGTCTGCTTGTTCTTGAGGATAAAATCAGTCATAAGTTCTGGAGCAGGAAAATCGGTGTCTGATGTTTTACAAAACATGATACTCTTGAGCTTTATGGTGTGGGACCTGCATGAAAATATTGTTAATGTATGTAATATCAAGTAGAAGTAGAGTGAGTAGGAATATGCCTATCTGTGTTGAGAATGAGGCATAGAAACAGACAACATTGCGCTACAAATTAAAGGTTATAGATGTCATCCCTGTTTCCGTAGCTTCCCTTTACTTCAAAAAACAGTTTGCAAAAAGATGAACACAAAAAGGAAGATAATTTACCATCTGAGCATGTTTAGATATAAAGGATGAAAACATGAGGTGAAGGTAGACATAAACAATGGGAAATCCCCAAACACTTGAAAAGCAGCACAGCTATTCAGAAAGGCCACTTTCGCAACTATTTTACTTATTGGGAGACTGACTGAAACACTGTACAAACCTGTTGGAAGAACAAGAGCCTATACTTTTAGAGATTGTCCTTTGCGGCCAGCATTGCCTATGAATCTCTGTTGTGTTAGATCCATAGTTATGCTCAGATACGGGATTTTTTGTGACCCATCCTAGCCATTACTTCATTACTCTTTGTTTCTCTGTATTCAAGATTCAGGGTTTTAAAGAAGTGATGTGTGTGGATTTGTCGTTAATCTCACACGTGTATTTCCCCAAATTAGAAAATAAATGATGCAAAGTACAAATGCGTTTTTCTACTTTGTTTTCAGGTGTTGGTTTTGACTTCTAGACTTTGCATGTCTTTCATTAATACAGAACCTTGTGTCTGAAAAAGTAGCCCTTTCAGAGTCAATGCTTAATGATACAGCACAGTAAATTAATCCATTATTACAACACACTTCTTATGCAGGTACTTATTCAAGGTTGTTCTGAGACGTGTATTTTACCACTGTTTACAAGACAGTAGAGTTCTTTTCTATGAGTGTATTTAATTATTTTCTAAACCAAATTAAAGCAATTTCATCCTGGTATCATGTTAGTGGAGATCAGGATTATTTATTATTAATACTGTGTTTTCTTCAACAAATTAATATTTTATTATTAATACCATCATAAATAAATAATTTGTATCTTTTATATCATTAATGACATTGGACAAATATGCTTTCGGTTGATTGCAAATGTGCTGCTGTGCAAATGTCAGCCTGATAGAGAGAGTTTACTTTATGCCATTTTCTATAGTTTTAATTAAGCAATAAAAGAAGACGTCCAAAATAATTATGTACCATTTTCTGGTTGAAGAATACAACGGTAAAGCCTATGGAAACATAAAGAGTGCTAAAAATAAAACCAACACTTTCCTGCCTAGCCTAGAATAACTTTAAGTACTTCAAAATATTAGCATCAGGAACATTCAGATTGTATTAACAAGTTTTAATTAAAGATGAGCTGATAAGTAAACTAGTTTACTTGTAGGTCCCAACATCTAAGAACCTTACCTTGATAACTGCTCATTTAACTTAGAGCATTGATCTGCATAGCACTGCCTAGTTTTTTATACAGATTTAGGTAAAATAAATAGTAATCATTGTTTAAAAGAACTTAGTTCCTACAACAGTAATTAAGTTGCTACAACCAGCACTTCTGAGCTCTGTCCTTGCTCAGCAGCCTCCAAATATAATTCTGGAGACATATAAAAAAAATCCATATCTTCCATTTAGAGCTGAAATATGTTGCAGAATGGGAACAGAAGATGAAACTGCTGCAGCTTGTGCATAACCTGGCAGCTATAACACTTACCTGGGAAGAAAATTGGGGCTTCTGGTCTGTATCTTTGCCATTTTTGTGTCTGTTGCATAAACAAGGTTTTTCTCCTGCATGATGAGCCACATCACAGATGATACAGGCTCTTTGTTTTCTTTGCCACTTTTCCTCTCTGCTAAAGTTCTTTCTGCACGGTGCTCCGAATTTCAGCGAGAGTGGTCTGTGGCCTTACCCAGACCTCCACCAGGCTGACCTGAGCAAAGCAAACCTAACTAAACTTCGCAGGCAAAATGCAGTATTTGTTTCTGGCATGATACCCTCATGTCATTATCGTGTATCCTTCTCATCAATCCTGTACCTGTGTTATGTGATCTGTTACAAAAGTTTTGTGATCATTATTTTCTTGTAACAACATAAAAACCGTTGTATCATAGGAGCTAAACAAGAATTTAATCACTGTATGAAGTCACAAATTGAATAGTGTCATCCTGGTTACAATGTGCTGCAGAAGCTCTTCCCAGTCAATTTGTTTCTCACCGCACAAAAATTGAGATCATAAGTGGTAAGTTGCTTTCTGTTGTCAGTGATTGGATTGGTAAGCATGTGTAATGGCTGCAAAGCTTACAAATGCTAAAGACATGAGAGAGTTTTGTTAGTAACGTCAAAATAGTGCCAATAAATGCTTTATTCCACATTGTCATTTGCAGGAAAACTTTTCCTGAATGTGTCTCTAAATAAATTTTATATGGAGAATTAATTTTAAGAGGATGTAGAACTCAAGTAAGAGAGAAAACTATGATAGTTACTTTCAAAATCTTAAAGAAGCAAGGAAAGATATATTTTGATTATTCTTTTTTTCAGTAATAGTTTTTTCTCGGGTTCTTAGAGCCTGGGAAGCAGATAGTTTTCCAAGTTACAGAATAGGTGTATCTATTCTGTAGGTAAACATGTTTCATTCTAAGGGCATCTCCAGACAAGGGGATAACTTCATAGAGAAAAGCACAGGGTACAGGAGTGGGAGCTCCCCTTTTAGCACTGGACCTTGCAACACTTATCTCACTGTAGTGGTTGAAATTAACAGGGGCTTTTTTGCTTTCCTCTTCATTCTTATTCGGGCTTTCTGTACTCTTGGATACCAGTGTAGAGTGATAGTTTTGAATATGAGAGTGTATAGATTGTTCACCACCTTGCTTCTATCATCACTGAGCAACACAATACAGTATTACGTACAAAATGTCGATGTTTGCACCAGAACAAACATTTGCCATATCAATGGAGCAGAAAGCAAAACTTCTCAAAGAGGGGCAAAAGTGATCTCGACTTGACCTGATTGTTTTTACATCTGGTAGAATTTGTACAGGTCTCAATGTTTTTTTTTCCAGTTTGTTCCCAGTCTGCATGGAATATAAAGCTCTTTGGATAATTTTGTAATCATTTGGAGCTTTATGATTTGGGTAGGTATGTATAGTATACTTGTTAGGATTCTACCGCGATCCAAAACCAATCTCCAGGTTCCTATCAGATGCAACATAGAGAACAGTTTTTGCTCTTAGATCACTCACTCATTCAGTTCATGGATTTAGCTTGGCTGTCTTGCATCCCCAGTCACTGTCCTAAATTCCGGGCAATGATATATCTCTTACAGCCCTAATGAAAAAGTCTCCCTGCCAGCAGTACCATACAATAATGTTAACCCCTGTTTTCTTGTGGTTGTAATGTAGAAGTCTCTGGTTTCCTGCAATCATTTGGGAGATTTGGATTAAAGGGAAGTTTTTATTGTAAAACAAAACAAAACAAAAAGCGAGTGGAATACTTAGAGGATTAAAGGTTAAACAGGTTATTTGGAAAGCAGAAAGGCAAGGTTTAAGAGGCAAGTCTTATTTTTTAATATACAGTTTGAACTAAATATGAGATCTAGATGCAGTCTTATAGACAGTATGCTTTCTATCAACCTTCCTAGATGCAAAATGAACCAGGCATAAAAATCCTAACTGAATTTATGCCACTTGTATCGGACAGTCTTTGCATTTAGTTGATCCATTTTGAGTACAGATAGCCCTACATCAAATGAGATGCTTAATAAAATAGAATTTTCTAGTTTCCTGACCTTAGTTTTGTGCTTATGATTACTTTTAAAATTTTGCCAGTATCTAAGAACAGACCATGTTTTGTTTTAAAAAAAAAACTGTGAAAGTGCACAATACGTTTTATTTGTCAGTTCCATTTTTTTATTTGTGGATCCTTTGGCACACTGAATGACTGTATAATACATACAGTCATAATAATGGTAGGGCTAGCACTGGCTGCCCTCCGGTGGTATGTTAAATTCTTCATTGGAATCTTATGATTATATGCTGAACCATCACCATAATTGTCCCATCTGCCTCCATTTCTTTCGAGTTATAAGCATCTTTCCCCTTAGTCCTCTCTCCTTTCTCTACTCTCCATTGCCTCAAGCAGGTCACTTGCCCTCTCTGCTAATGCTTCTCCATCTGTAAAATGGGAGTAATCTGAGCTGTTGGGAAGATTAATTAGTGAATTAATATTTGTGAAGCACTTGAAAGATGAGAAGCACTAGATAAAGGCTAAGTAGTGTAATTATTATTCTCAGAAGTGCCTTCATGAATAGGCAAAAAAATACAGGGTTTCTGCAAACTCTGATTAATAATCAGTATAGATGGTTCTGGAGATAGCTGAACACAGGCTAGTTGGCTATGCTTGTAAAGAGACAAATTAACATGAATGAATACGTAGCATTTACTTAGGATACCCTACACATACGTGTTTACATTTTTTACCCACCATTTTTAACAGACAATGTTAATATTACACATTTCCACATCACTCATGAATCTGTGAAGTTCAGAAGCGAGGCCTGTACCTTCCAGCTTCCAAATTCTTCTACTCTCGTTCCATATACGTGAGTGTCTTTTAAACACGGTACTTATTACAGATGCAAATGGAACTGAGACAGTCACTGAGAATAAATATTTTAAGGTAATATCCTACGGTCTCGACTTTGTATTGTGATTATAAGACCATCCTATCCCCCCCCCCCAAGGGACTTTACTTCCTAGTGCTATAATTAAGCCATCTTTCATTCCTCCATATTCATAAAAAGGGGAAAGAGAGGCTAATGGCCCAAAATGAGTATGATCACATAATGATACTTCCTGTCCAGAAAAGATACAATTATTAACCTGAACAATTTTTTTAATGTATCGTTTGATTCATCTGTCTTCTGTGGCTAGAGAATTCTATTCAGTTTAACCGCTGGAGGCCAAATTGTATTACTTAGCCAACTGTCTCAAACCGTGTCATCTTAAAAAGAGATAAAAGGTGTCTGTGCTTTGTGGAAGTTTGTCCTCTTCCAATGTGTTTCAACAGTAAGACCTTATTGAAGAAACTCTGTTCTAGCATGCTCTGTACTGTTTTTGGCAGCAAGCTGCAGTGAAGTAGAGCTGAAGATGCTACTTCTTTATTCCGTCTGTGGGATATGATGTCCAAATTTATGTTGCTGGACCATT
Organism: Ibidorhyncha struthersii; assembly: GCA_013398815.1. NCBI lineage: Eukaryota > Metazoa > Chordata > Aves > Charadriiformes > Charadriidae > Ibidorhyncha > Ibidorhyncha struthersii. The sequence continues at coordinate 203,689 of VZSZ01002964.1, read as the reverse complement.
GCCTCTGCTTCCCTGAGTATAGAGGCTGCAGCTGAGGCTTGGCTTTTGCTTGGGCTGCCTGAGTTAAGGAGGCAGGTTTTTTGCTCGGTTCTCCTCCTGCCCCCTTTGGTTTCTTGCTGGCTAGAACTGAGTGCTACATTTCATATCATGATCTGACTCTGTGTCTTCTGAGCTTTTAAAATGTTGGCGTTGGTAGATACCATTGGAAATAATGACTACAGGATGGAACAATTAAGACAACAATTTTGTATGTTACTGACTTTTCATTCTTCTATCTCTGCTGATCATCTAAGGGAAATCTTAGGAAATCTGATAATCACAAAGGCCCATGAGACTGATGTTTCTGAAGTGCAGGGTAGAGTCAAAAACAGGCAGATGAGGAATAACATGCAGCTCTGCAGAAGGAAGCAATAATTTTGTTCAGAATTTTGTTACAGACTATAGAAAACAAACTACTGGGGTGGTAATATGTAGCATGCTGTCTGCAACAGGAGGGCATTGGAAGAGTTAGTGACGTGAGCGGTACAAACAAGAAGAAAACTCTGTAGGCCTAGGCCCTGCTAATTAGTGTCAGAGTCTGTGTACTAGATTGAAATCATGTTCTTTGGTATCCAAAAAATAAGGTCTATATACATTATGCAGTTCAGCTTCTTTATGTCATGAAAGCCACTTAACTTATTAGACACTTGGATGCAGTACAATGCTTTCGGGAGTAATCGCCTTGCCATTAGGCACATGGAAAGAACTAAATTACTTACATTCCTGAAAGGCTTGAAAGTTCTGCTCTGCTCAGAGGACTGGGATGAGGGGCTGCCTTACCCTCCCGTCCACTGTCAGCTTGGCATGGTGTAGCTTGAGCATTCCCACAGCAGAATGTAGCCGACGTGCTAACCAGCGTGGTCACACATGAAGGGAGAGTGCTAACCCCGAATGAGAGCTTGTCATACTGGCCACTGTTCCCATCAGCCTATTCTTTCAGGGTTTGGCATCAAAATAATGTTACAGGTACTCCCTGTAGTGTAAGTCCAGCTTTCTTCCCTGTTTGCTGTACAGAAGGAAGTCATCCTTTGCAGCCAAGGGGCTGGTGTCTGTTATCTGAGAGAAAACTTGCTCCAGACCATGAAGAACAAGAGAGAACTAGGAATTAAAAACTTTTCAGTCATGCTCTTTTACATTTGAGAGAATGTGATGCTAAAAACAATTTTGTCAGCACCTCATTCCTTTCCTACGTAAGAATTTTTTATGTGTATATGGATAAAATGTAGCTGCTATTCTCCCTCTGTTTTCTCCTTCTATACCATGTATCCATTCCTACACTGCCAGAAAAGGCAGAAGGATACCATTCCTTCTGTGACTGCCAAAAGAGAGAGCAAGAGGACAAGGAAGGAGAAACATTAAGAGAGATGGGGAAAATAATCCTTGGAGAAAAAAGGTAGGAAGTGCTTGTGGTACTGGAATTGTGTAGGAAGAAACATTAATAAGGAATGAGTAAGTGGAAAGAGAATAGATTAAGGTAAGAAACAGGATGTTTCATGTGCCTAGAGAACAAGTATATTAAAATAACTTGAAGAGAAAAAGCAGTTTTTTTTAAGAATTTAAAAAACAGATTAAAAGATGGCTCTGAGATGGACAAACTGAAAAAGAGAAGAGCAGCATCATGTAGGGAAAAATAGTCAAGGGTAAAATTAAACAAAATAGAACAAACAAAAAAAGAAAGAAAACTGAATTCTCCCAAGTTAGAAAACTAAAAACTAGTCAGACATGCAAATTAGGATTGCTGAAAAGTTTGGTTTAATTGTTTATATTTGTTACTATATTTTCCTGAGCTTTTCCAGCAACCAATAATGTCTGAACAATCTCAGACAGAGATGTTGTCACCTCCTAAGATCTGGGTTTTTTTTTTTCTAGGTATTAGAAAAGCCCTGTGGTTCCCCTGAAAAATGGACAGATATGATGGTTTATGACGCCAAAAATGTGGCCCTTAAAGGGTGTTAGATTTATAGTATTAGTCTGAGTAAGTAGCAGAGCAGGCTTCAGCTATAAAAATGCCAGGGAGAATCCCAAGACTAAATTGCAGTTCAGTTTTGTCCCCTTCAAGGGGACAAGCAACCCCTCCTTATTCAGACAGATGGGAACACGGAGGCTAATGGATAGGTATAAGATATTTATGTGGTTTCAAGCAGTATATTGCATCCCTGCACACTACTTTCTGCACTGTCCTCTCTCCCCTATCCCTGCATGCTAAAGCAAGTGGATGGCAAGAGGGAGTGAGCAGTCAGAGATTCTACTGGGAAGTTGTTGTAAATTGCTGCCGAGACAGGTCATACCACAAATCACACTGTTCCCTTCACCTGAACAAGAAGGATGTGAGGGAGGAATTGTACTCAAGAAAGAATGTCCCTGAGTCATTCTGTCTCCCACACTGCTCCTGTGGTGCAACTTGCAGGGCACTCCTGGTTTTTGCTGTTATACCTAAAGGAAGTCTATAGCCCCAGCAAAAAGGAGACCCAGACCAGAAATGGCATGTCACACTTTGCTACAAAACCATGCCCTTGGTTACAGCTGTGTAACTTGTTTTCAGTTGAACTGTATAGGTGTATTGCTGACAGAAATTTTCAGCAGAGATAAACTAACTTCAGATATAAAATGTCCTCTGTAGAGTACATTCTAGTAGTCCTGAGCTTCTCAGTTCATACAGAAAGACATACCAGACAGACTGAACAGAATTTGGATTCCATGTTTTAACAAAACTGCCTTTATAATGCATATCTGTAAATGAATAGTATTTCAGGCACATATCGTATTCAAATAATTCTCCATTCTGTTTCTTTCTTTATGATTATGGACAACCATAATTCATTTGATGCTTGAACATGAATCATATTCCTCTGTGATACAAAGTACATTTTTCTAAGATGGTAGTAAAACTGAGGAGGCATAAACCAGCAGTGGCCCGTTTAAACTTCACATCTTCTTTCTACCTTTATTTCTCTTTTCTCTTTACCAGATCTGAATACACCCTTGAAAACATTGTCCTTCCATGTTTCCTTTCACTCACAGGGCTCTGTACCTTCTCTATCCATAAGTCCCCTACTCTTGGGAAGAACAATGTACAAATGTTCCAGAACTGTATCATGAAGCACTTGGTCACCACCCGCCTTCCCACTGTCATTATACTTTTGGAACTGTTCTACTGTGGTATTAGGGCGCTCGAAAACTTTCATTGGTTTCTTTATGCATTCCGTGGACCTTTACTTAAATCCAGGGTTACCTGTGCCTCCTCAGAATCTCCAACATTGTGGGGATGCCTCCAAGGAAACAGAGAGCACTAATGTTGAAATGTGTCAGTCTGCTGCCCACCCTTGCTTAATAAAAGTGTAAAATCAAGATTAAACTCTACATTGCATAACATAATCAGAAATGTCTAAACCAGTATGCTGTACTCCTTTCCTTATCTTTGGAAGTTTGGCCTAAATAAAAAGAACGGTACTGAATGGTAAGTAAACAGCCTAAGTAAAATGGCCTAAAAACGGCCAGTAAAACTGGGAGTGAGAACAGTGGTCAGGTAAAAGCAAGAATGCTTTGGATTTGTCTGAGCCCCTAGAGCTATCGGAAGGAAAAGCCTGATGAAGTGAGCAGTTTTCCACGAAGTATGGCTAGGATTCAGTTATTTCCTTCCATCCAGATCACATCTGTACCTTAACGTCAAGAACCAGTTGAACAAGGTATTGAACTAAAGCGCTGGATGTTCAAGATTACACTTTTTGTTAGATGCAGGCAAGTTTCCCATGTTGTCTGTACTCACTGTGGCCAGAAAGTTTGGAAAAAATGATCCATATTAAAAAAAAAAAAAAAAAAAGGATGATGTTGCAGGAAGATTGATCTTTGAAATCCGGTATAATATTCATTGATGACAAATTGTATTGCTTTTACATGAGATCTCACTAATTTATAAATCTGCTGCACAGTTCCACTTAAATCAATGCGGCTATGCTGATGTAAGCCATTTGGATGTAAGAATTTGGAGTTGAATCTGCTCAGCTTGTGCTTTTGAAATTAATGAGGGTGAGAGTAAAATTTCAGTGCTAAAATGCATGGCAATTGTCAGGTACTACTAAGAGTTATCTAGTCCGGTTGTCCCTGGCTGCGATGGGGAAAAAATAGTTGCCAGAATGCAGAAAAGCTGATGGTTGTGAAACTTCAAATGGTTCAAATGGTTTTCTTTTTCTTCCAAGTATTGTTAATGTGTTTAAGTGGTTTATCTTTTATATATTTTTCTCTGGAGAGATGAAGGCTAAAGATGGTTTTACTCAGTCTCTTCTATAAAGTCTTTTATTCTGCTGGTTTTGCCGCTATCGTAGAGTATCCCTACGCCTGATTTCTAGTTACTGTTTTCCAGCCAAAATGAAGCAGACAAGTTGTTAATTATTGAATTGATTTGTTAATTACTTATTAAAAAAGAAGACATTACTGAGCAAATTTACACTCAGTACGTCTTGTATAATATATCTTTTTCACAGAAAAGGATCTTTTTAACTGTAGAAAAAACATAATTCTGTATGTTGAAGCTATGGGTATAGACACAATTTACTTCTAGTTCATTGAGTTCCTGAGCATCGGCAGAGCTGAGGCAACCAACTGTGTGCGTGAATTGGGCCAGCAGAAAAGTTGTGAATTTATTAGCATATAGGTGATTCTGTCACTTTTCTTACTGTTCTTCTATGGCCTTTTATTCTGTGTTGGATTTACACTGATGCATGGTGAAGTATTGTGCTGCAGTATTTCATGTCTCTGACCTGAAGATCTTTACATGAATATTAAAAAGACTAGTAGAGTTTTCTGTATTTATTTTGGCATTCAGTCTATTCAAATAACCAATTTGGGAAATACAGCTCTTTTCAAAAATGCTTTTTCATCTGTTAAACTATACCCCAAACCAACTAAATCATTCTTTTAATGAAGCATGAGTGTCTAATGACCTTTGACAGTAAAAATACCATGGTTTATGCAATGATACTGTGAAGGTCTTCTAAATTTTACTACTAAATGGTATTAGTTGGTAGAGGATTTTTTTGCACGATTGGGATCTTGTCTTGCCCGTGAGGTAATATTTTTATTTCTCATTGAGCGACAGTCCTGAAACAAGGAGATTTTTCCTGTGTGTATAAATCTTGCTGTGATCCTAAAATTTTCTCACACATGTATATTTTAATTCTTTGCTGCAGTCATGGCTTGTGGCAGTGAACTCCAAACGTTAATTATGGATTGCATAGAAAATTATTCCTTTTTTTTCTTTTTTTTTTTTTTTTTTTACTGGTGTAAGAATGATGAGCCGAGAAGGTGGGAGGTTTTTTTAGAATTTTAGAATTTTTTATGTATATAAGTGATTCTCTTATATCCTACCGAAGACATATTATTTTTCTGATCTCCTTGCTCTGAAAAACCTCTGTTCAGAACAACATCTGTTTATTTAGATGACTGATAGGAACTGAATTCAAAATTTCAAGTTATATTTGGGATTGGGAATAGGACCCAAGACAACTGACTTCGCTTCTGTAATTTAGATTGCAGCAAGATTTATGAGTGATTCAAATTATTGTTTCCTTTTGTTAACACTGAATTTAAAATGCCAGTTTCCTACCCAATTGTCCAAGTCAACAGTAAGTCCCAATTGTTTCTGCACAAACTTAAATCACGTTGTAGCTTCAAATTTTGTCACTTCATGCTTCAGTCCCTTTTCTGGACCTACTGTTTTCTTTTTCAGACCTTTAATTGCGGTAAGAAACAAAATAATTCCGTTATGTACTGTGAACTTCTGATAGATTTTGACTTTTAAACCTTAAAAAGACAATCAGAACATTAAGTGAGGAGGATTACAATTTATATTATAAGAGTGGAATTTTTAGTACAAAACTACCGAAGGAGATTTGAACAGGGGCTAGTAACAGGAAAAGCATTCCTGACACAGAGATCTCTTAGGTTGTGGAACACTAATTTAAGAGAAGTGTTGAAAATTCCAGGGCTGGTGAGAGTTAGGACTCAACTAAACAAATCAGCAAGAAACCTGAAATTTCAGGAATGGCAAAGAAATTGTCTTAATAAGGTCTTTTTCATATTTAATTTCTTTCATTGTATTTGAAATCATAAATAATACAGTGTGTGTCTGTGGATTACCTGTTTCATGAGGGATGCCATGTCAGAACAGATAAGACCATAAGTGTTGCAATGACTTGCTGCCCATTCTGTGGTACAAATTTATGGGTAAGGAAAGCAACCTCTTTTTCAGGGAGGGTTCTAGCAGCAAATCATGAGTCTTTACACATGAAACCCATTTAGTCAAGCTCAAGAATGTGTTTATGTTTCATATTAATGTGTGTAAAAGCCTTCTTATTTGATTAATTATTATTTTGTTACCATTAGTCCCAGGTGAAACGGGAATCCCTGGGTGACAGGCATTCTGTAAATCATATTAAAAGATAACTTATGTTCTAAAAAATTTGCTGTCTGAATATGGAATATTGCCAAAGACAATCTTATTCTCTGCATTTTGCACATGGAGGAGTGTCGTGGCTTAACCCCAGCCAGCAACTAAGACCACACAAATATGTGCACAGTTCTCCCCCCTTTCACCAGAAGGGCAGGGAGAAGAGGGAGGAAAGGAAAAAACAAACAAACAACTCCGTGGGTTGAGGTAAAGACAGTTTAATAGAAACAATAACAGAAAAGGAAAATAAAAATAATAATAATAACAATAATAATAATGACACTAGTCACTTTCACCACCCAGTGAATCGGCACCATCCTGAGCAGTGATCGTGGATTCCTGCCCCCTGGATAACCCCCATTTATATACTGAGCATGATGTCTATGGTACAGAATATTCCATTGTTCTGTCTAGGCTTCTTCTCAGCTTCTATGGGAAGCTAAAAAGAGTCCTTGAAAAGTATAAACATTGCTTAGCAACAACTAAAACAGTATGCATTGTTGACATTCCTTGCACAGCAATCACTAGAAAGAAAACTAACTCTTTCCCAGATGAAATCAGAACAAGGATCTTTTGGTCATTGGGAAGATACAGGCACGTTCAGAGGAAGATCATGAAAACTGTATATCTACTACTGTTAGAGTAGAAAAGTTGGTCTCTTCCTACTGACTGTAGTGGGAACATGGGGCACTTAGATTTATTGACTGTTTCTCAGGCAGTACAGTTAGGATGACTGAAGTTGCGGTGAGAAATCATTGTATTCCTGTGTCTTGCTAAATAAATGGGATTCAAAATTTTCTGGTTACTTATGAGCGATCTAAGTCACATGATGCTGTTTTCTCTGTAATAATAAGATTTCTGATGTGAATGCCTTCAGAAAGTAAATATGTAATCCATTTCCTCTGCTATTTGCTTAACAACTTAAAAATTGCTTTCTTGACTGCTTATCCTCCTGAAAGACAATTATACTAATTCACCTGAAAAATGGATAAAACCAGACCCAAAGTAAATAAATGTGATTAAGAATTTCAGTGTATGTTTATGATTATCTTTGTTTCAGCATTCACAGAGTAGCTTACAGTAACTACCTATGAAGTACATTGCTTTTATAGGTTCCAGATCTTCTGTAGTTGCTATCAAAAGAAATGTTACCCACTTTATGTTGGTGCATCAGACCACCATTACTAAATATGTTATTCTGTGAACTCTTCTCTTAGTCGTGACGTGGTATTTCCATGGATAAATCTGAATGTATAATTGAGTCCACTGGCTAGTGCCATAACTGTTGTCCAAGAAGCAGGAAAATAGCAGATGAGGATAGTCATAAAAGTTGACATACTTTGGCTGAACTCATTTGACCGCATAAGGCTGAATACTTGGTACACAAAAATCTAGTTTCTGTAATACCCTAGAACCAAAAATGGGTAACAAATACACCTCATTCTTCTTTCACTCTGCTTTTTTTTCCCGTCTAAAGTTAAACTGTCATCTTTAGTAGATTTATTTGTATTGGTGTAAGTAAAAGGCAAATTAGGTCCTTTAAATGCATTCCTTGTTGTTTTTCTCTTCTCTACTGCAAGCATAGAAGAGAACCTGTATTGTTGTGCTTTGCTACTGATCTTATCTCTATGTTGAAGAGTCCTTTCTGTACTAATTTAACATTCTTTCTCTACGTTTTATTTAAATTGCCACATACACTTGTTAAATAATTCTAAGTCTGGGTTTTGTTGCTCTTCTCTTTTTCTTTCCATGGTGATTGATTGCCATCTGGGGGCTAACATGAGCCCACCATGCTAATTTCACTTATTCTATCCATTAACTGCTGTTGTCTCCAGGGTCAGAGACAAATGTATGAATCCGCTTTATCTCTCAGCTTACAGAACATCTCATACAGTGAGCCTTGTATTACGAAACGGCTACATCAGCCCCTAATTACTCAGCTCTACCCCGCATAGAATGCTGGTGCACCTCGAGAAACAACGTGCAAAAGCACATTTGTTTAAGTCCTCAGATGGTTAACATCGTGCACAACCTCCTCACAAATTACAGCCTCAGCTGCAGCACATCCATTAGTCTGGAAGAATGAAGATTCCCAAGCGGCCCTGGTGCCTTTCCCAATTCCCTTGCGACCCACCAATCCTCTCAGCGCTTTCTCCGCATGTAGGGAGTGTTCAGAGCTAATCAGGTCAATGATCATCTCACGGCTCAGGGGACATGACAGGAGCCTATCACAGCAGTTACACGATCTTCCAGACCTGAGCACGCTTGCTGAGAATCTCATGTTAAGAAACATTGCTTTGGTGCCTCTTCTCTCGCTCCCTGGGAGCCTCTGAGGATTTCAGCTTCTCTTTCTCCCTCTCTCTCCTTTAGACAGTGAAGAGTTCAACATCAACGGAAAAAAAAAAAAAAAAAAGGCAGAGCAGTATGCAGCTACCCGGAGGGTGTTGATTAAAACTTAAGATTACCCCCAAATCGCTGTTGATTGGGCTGATGCTCCAGCTTCACCAGAGAAAAGATCCCAATTAAGGTAAGTGCCGCTCTATCCGGCTGCCCGCACCGTGCCGAATTTCTGCGTGGAAAGTTCAAACCGAGCGAGGCGAGAGGCGGCCCGCGGAGGGCTGGGGGGCAGAGGCCGGCGGCCCAGCCGGGACCTCCTCTCTGGAGGCATTCAGGTTTTAAGCAGCTTCTTAGGAACGGCTGCACTTATCGCCGATTCGGTGGTTTTCTGAAGCTTGGGAAAAAAAAANCCGAGAAAAAAAAAAAAAAAACAAACCAACCCAAAACCAAACAACAAAAACAACAAAGCCCCAACCCAGCCGGGTTAGAAACGTGCCGGGGTGTGCGCGAAGGCAGGAGGAAAGGCGAGCGCGCTTTCCCCTTTTGTGCTCGGTACGGTTATTTGAGGGAGCGCAGCAGCTGGAAAGCAAAAGTACCTCACGGCAAAACTTCCTTCTGAATAAGGAGCGCCGTTCCTTCGCAAGCGGGGACTCGCAGGCGCGCGGCTTCCAAGTCCCCTGGCGCTTAACCGAGACAGAAAGGGGTCTGGGAAACGCGAGTCAAGAATACGCACGCAGCTTTGCGGGTTGCCGTCAGACGGAGGGCTGTGACTGGCGTGTGTGATGTTATACTGGGAGGCTGGTGGGGTTTGGGTAGTCGCTTTCGCAGTTCTGTGGAGGAATAAGGATGAATGNGGGGAAGTAGTGTTTGATTGAAGAGGGAGAGGAGGTGGTAGGAAGTGTGGCATAGCAACAGAAATAGGCTTGTGATTGAAGATCTTTATCTGGAAAGAAAGAAAAAAAACTAGATGAGGGAGGCTCTCTTAAAAGATTAAATGATTAATAAGAAAAAGTCAGGGATGCTTACGCAGGCTGGAGTTAGTTAGATGACCCGGTGTACCTATGGCACATCCACCCTAAAATGTCTAAAGTGAACTGAATTTGATAGTCTCAGTCAAGTCCTCACTTATTAGCTATCCTCTCAGGGGACGTAATTAAGGAGCTACTAAACGACCCAAACTTCTTAATAGGGACCAAGTTAAGATAGGTTGCATTAAGCATGTCTGTGTTCTTTCTGTTGCCCGCAAAATTAACACATCGTGTTTAAAAAATCTGTCATAATAGGGAGAGAAGATCAGTGGAAAGTTAACTGATTTCAAATCTTGCTGTATTAAACAGATGTATGACTCCTAGGCAGTTTATAAAAGTGTGAATTAATTGCACTGATTTTTTTCAGCCAATACTATTTGCTGTCATTAAGTATCTATCTGTATGGTTGGTTATCATCCAATGGTAATAGGATTCATTGCACTATATCTTGCATTATAAGCTCAGCTACTCAATATGGAGATTTTTTTTCATCCTAAAATACCTCCTAAGCCCCTGCCCTGCTCCACTCCTTCCCTCCAGCCTCCCACCCCCACCCCCCAAGAAAAGAACAACAATTCAGGGGAATGTTGCCTGCAGGTTTCTTACCTATTCCATTAGCTTTTTCAGTGAGAACTAACAAGTTTCTTTCTCACAAAAAATAAGCATATGGGAAAATGACCTGAGGTTTTGGGGGACTGTACTAAGAATACTGACAGTTTTAACCGTCTACCACTATATTCTCCTTCTTGAGAATGATTTCTGAAAGTAATGTTTTTTATAATGGTGACTCAACGTGTCTACTGTTTTCTTGGAAAGGAAGTTAGTTTTGGAAGTAGTTACAGGCACAGATCCTCATTTTGGTGTAGCGTGTGGCTCCCTTCTTTTCTTGTGTTATGTTAATGTGACGTTTACTGTTTTGTGCTTCTTCCACCCAGAGAAGCAAGTCTTGACCAGAGTAGAAATACCTGAATGCACAAATCAGCTTCCATTATACCTGTCTTCACTTTTTTTTTATTTCATGAATAATCAATGCTTTCTCAGCATAATTACTATTAATTAATACACATCAGAGTATTCATTAAAAAAATAGAATGCGCTGCATGGAAAAATTTCTGGTGTAAACAACTCCTATGCAGTTGCAGACATTCAGGTTCCATACAAATAGCAGGAACTTGTTCCCGTCTTTCACAAGGACTGACTACAAACATTGTTTGACATGATGGCTCTGTTCCCCTTTAGTCTCACAAAGCTGTTGCTGTAAGTAAAAAATAAATAAATCACGCTTTCATGGCAGTGTGTCTGTGGGTTTCTAAACAAGTCTTACAAATGCACTTATATCTCTATTATTATTTTACAAGATCAGATGTTCTATCTGCTTCTAAGTGAAGAGCACTTACTTTCGGGTATGCTGGCCTCAGAGACTGTATGAGATGACAGTTCACCAAAGACGAGGAAAGGCTGGTTTTCCTCATGTTTCGATAAAAATAGACAATAATGCTATAATTATTTTCTGATCTGTTCTATTGGTGGGTTGTGGGCTTCTTCATGCATAGTGGCAGTCCAAAAGTGACCTCAGCAATATGGGAAATATCATTCCTCATTAAACAAATAATTTAGGGCATCTGATTTAATGAATCTTTCCAGATTTGCTAAACATAGGAACACAGGTTACACAGGAAGGCAGTGGAAGACATGTCAGTATAGCCTAGTTCCCTCTCTTGAGCTTTTTTTTTTTTAACTCTAAGGCCATATCAAATAGTATTAAATATTTAGCTGCAGAATTCAGCTTTATTTCAGATATTTCATGTTCTTTGAATAAGGCCAGTGTTAAATTTTTGTTGCCTCAAGCTATGTCTCCTTATTACTGACAGAGGAGTATGATTGCTATCTGGCGTAACTCCATTGAAAATTAGCGTTTGATACTAATGCTTTAATGTTTTAGGAGCTTTTTAAGGAAATTTATTAAAGTGACGTTTGGAAAGGGGTAAAGCAAAGGGAGCTCTCTGAAAGCTGACATAAAACCAACCATAGAGTAGCAAGGAACAGTCCTGCTAAAACAGTGATAGTGATATATGAAAAAGAAAATAACTATTAACAACTATAGTTAATAATCCAGATCTATTATGTCATTTCAAGAGGATAGGGTGAGAGTGAGACAGAATAAGCTTCAGGGGTTAATGAGTTTTGCCAGTTTCCTTTCTCAAAGATATATGGGCATTTGCTTTACCAGAAAGGGAGGATTTTCAAGCCCTGTGTTCTCTAACATGCGTTGGAGAACTAACATCAGCTTTCCTAGCAAGACCATTTTGTCCCACCAGACTCTGCTCCTTCTGTTATTTTCATAGTCTGTCACTTGGGCACTTACTCTTGCACCTCTATGTAACACCTTCCTATTCGTATACTTCTTTCTCTTCCTAATACTTTGTGTTTCTTTTCATTCTGTTCCTCTTAGCATTCTCCCTCTTTCTTTCCTTTCCTTTCCTTCACCTGCCACGATGTAATGCTTTATCACTTGCGGATCCATTCTTTTCCTTCCTTTGATACTGCGAAGATGTAGCTTTTTCTCACTTGGTCCACCTGTGTAAATTTTTCTTTTTAATTGAAACAGAAAACCCCTCTGAAAACACTTCAGTACCCACATGAATGGGATATATATGTGCTCCAACACTCTATCATCTCTTTATCCCCTTTTTCTATATTTTTAATTGTTTTAGATTGCACACTCTTTGTGTCAGGGCTGTATCTCAGTGTACAGTAAGTGATTAGCATAGTAAGAGACAGTTCTGATTCCAGCTTTGGAGTCTATGTGTGTGACTATGTTGCAGAAATCGCGTGCACTTAACTCGATCATGGAAACAAAGCTCTGTGAGGTTTGACTTGGATACCTCAGGTTGTCGTTGTTCTTGTAAAAGCATACCTTACAGGTAAAAAGAAACAGAAATTGCAGTGTATATAGTTCTAGATATGTTTGCAAATATGTAAATTTTCAGCATATTTTCAGGGGTTGTGATTTTCAAGTCACTGCAGAAGTTGCACTTTCTGAATGACTTGTCAGACCCATAGCTGATTTAGAGGCAAATGTAGTGTTTGCTACTACTGTTTCCTGGCTTCTCTTTTTGTTGCTTCTTGTAGATGCACCATATTAAAGAATGAATTTCAAACCTTATCTTCCTTTGTATTAATAGCAACTTTCACTAAGGTCCACTTGTGTTGCAGAGATGTAACTCAAGACACTGAGTTTGACATGTGTCACTGGATGAACATCTGTTGAGGCAATAATTTTGTAGCAAAGCTTTGAAGCTTCTGTGATGTTTTGAGAGGGAGGAAGCTTCAGTATGCTTTCTTGTTGAACCTTCAAGCCTGGTAGTTTGGGGAGGGGGGGGGATCTTTCATGTAGATAATTTCTATATCAAAGCAAAATACAAACCTACACCACTGTATTTTTTTATTGGACTCGGTATTTAGCAAAGACATATGTTTTGTAATGCTAATTTTGCAGTGGATCATTTGAAGAGGCTTCTTTTTCTCCGAACCAGGTGGGAGCTAAGCTACGGTGTCATGAGACTTAGATTACTTTAGGAGTAGCTGTGGTTCAGTTTCTGTCAAATGTATCACTTCAGTTTTGAGGGTGAAGAGTGTCTTCCCATAAAGATCAGACTTGTTGATGTACATGAGACAGTTCTCGGGATGGAGGGGTGTCTTTATCCTGCAGCTGTCAATATTTTTTAAGGATCTGACTGCATTGGTTGACATATGTATAATGTAAGCTATGTTTACAGTCCTGCGTCCCAGCAGAGTGTGATTTGGGCTCTGTGGGTACTGAAGTCCATCTCTGTGGTGTTGTGCTGAATGGCCCAGACCTGTAATCATAGCTCAGGCTGGAAACCTTTATCGAGACATTCTTAAGAAATGTATAGGTCTGAGATTCAAAATAAGAAAGTACCTAAGCAACTAACTCACAATAAAGTGCTGTCTTTCACTTAAGTTTAAAAGTTGCATTTTTAGGTACAGTACATTTTACAGTGTCCTTCAACTCCCAGAGTACAGTATATTCAGAACAGTCTCCAAAGCAGATGATAAATACTCATTTAAATTACTTGGATGAGGAGTTTTTGTTTCCAAATTTAGATCAGATTTATTCTTGTTTTCATGCATGCATTTACTCGCTGACCGCATTAACACTATGTCCAGCACACAAAATATACTTACAAAATATAGTTGTGGCTGACTTGGTTAGAAAAACATTTTGAATTCTTTTTTTTTTTTTTTTACCCCCCGGTGAAAGTAAATAGGATGCAAACCCACTCCTTTTCCAGAAACCAGACAAGACTTTTGACCTTACTTGGTCAACAATGTGCTCCAGCACTTATCCCAAAATCCAGCTTTTTGACCTAGGTCATTTAGAGTCTATAAGCTTTAGTTAAGATCTTAGCTGCAGTTCTCTGAAGGCTACCAGCAAGTGCTAAATGTACTTGTAAATGCAGACACGCATTTGCTAAACAGTTGTCTCTGCCCATTTATTAATTTCACAAAGATTTTGGGTTGTTTATGCAGTTCAACCACTACCCACAGGGCTTGGTTTGAACTGGTGACCTACGTTCTGAGTTCCCTTATGCTCCCTTATGTTCTTCAGTCCCCTTGGACCCTTTATACATATATAACAGTGGTTTTGTATATGGATTTGAGATGGCAGTGAAAGCAACTTTCTTAAAAGCCTATATAAAGAACATAAAGTGTATTTATTAAGTACAACCTTCTTGGCATTCTGTCCTCAGGCATACTGACTCTGTGTGTGCATGATACACGCTTTCATATATCTGGTTTGTATTTAGTTCAATATATAATCTAAAAGGGGAAAAAAAGTCTCCATTCCATGGTTCATTTTTCCCGTTTAAGCAAATACTGCAAATAAAACCAATATTGTTAAATGGAACAAATATACCAGATAGTACAATTTAATGACAGTTTTCTAAGAATACTTGTAGCATGAAGAAAAGCTAAAAGCTAGTATTTCTTGACTAGTTTTCCATTGTCTTGAGCAGTCTGAGCCGACTTTTACTCAATACTTTTGCTAGAGATTTGATGATGAAGCCATTCTGCTGAATCTAAATTCACTCACATTTAGTTGCAGCAAGCTTTCTGTAAAAACTCCTCAAGTTCAAATAGTATTTCAGTCATTAAAATGGAGTATTAATTATACAACATAATGAAAAGGCATTTAATTTCCATTTAGGAAACTTGTATCTTTGCTTGTTAACTGTCTTCTCATTTATCCCTAAAATATTAATAATAGTCCTGGTACTTGTTTATCCTAATTTTAAATATTTAACTATATCTCTTGAAAATGGTAAATGGAATATAAATTTATTGCATTCCCTGTCACAAGGAGCACTTCTTATCCCCTTTCTGGGTGAAATAATAGATCTACCTCGCTGGAACTCTAAACAGATTTTACGGTAGTCCTGATTTAAAGTGCTAGAAGAAAAAGAAGAAAAAAAAAAAAAAAAGCCCTGTGCCTTTCAATAAAGATCCCCTTTTTTTCTATCACTATGTGATGAGCAATTCTCTCGCGATACTGCTGTGTTTCGTTTTATCGTCTTTTTTTTTTTTTTTTCAATCTGAACACCTATACAGTGGGACTCAGACAGGTTTTCTATGAAACAGATCTCTTGGTAATTTGGCCCTTCTACCTCTGAACTGCTACTTGAAGGGGCACATATGTCAAAATAAATAAATACATAAAATGTGATATACCTGGCTCCTGCTTGAAAGACTGCGTATGTCAGAATAAATACAGACATTAAGAGGTGATGTTGACAAGTTAAGTGCTGATAAGAAACACAGTCAACTTGCTAATTAAAATGCTTTTTGAAGAGTATCACTTCTCTGTGATGGTTTTGTGACTCAGTGTAAAGATTTCTATCCCATTTTTTGGTCCTCACTGTATATAAACTAATTGAAATTTCCAGGCACCATCACTTTCTTCTGCATTTGTCCTCGTCTTCTTCCCCGCCTCCCCTCTTTTATTATTATTTGGGATGTAAACGTCCCTTGTCTGGTGCACATAACATGTAAGCAATTAAAGTCAGGTCCGTCAGTGGACTTCAATCCCACTCTGAATTACCCATCAGATGTAGCACATAGCAATTACCCATCACTCTTTCTTATCCTGAGAGCCAAAATATATCAGTCAAGGATGTATTTGAATTCCTGCAGCCAAGAACATGAGTAATCATGGGCTGAGTGTAGAGGAGATACTATGTATGGCAGAGTGGAGCACAGCCATCAGGGCAAGCATCTGCATGTTTTTAATAGGTAAACTTTAAAAAAAAAAAAAAAGTTCTGTTGAAGTATGTTTCTCTAAGATTGTTATTTTAACTTGGCAGGTTTGTTTGTTTATTTAGTTAGTTTTTTTGACTCTTTGTGGAACTCCCTGGGGCATTATCTTCCAATAAACAATGGGCGTTTTTTGCAAATGTTTTTTAAAGGTCACTCTTTTTTAATCAACTCACTTTTTCTGTAATAACTGTATGACATTTTTTTGCCCTATTTGTGATCAATGAGCATGAATATTTTAAATAGAAAACTCACACACTTAACTATCTTTCTAAATGTTGCTGTTACAGTTCTGTGGAGAGGTTGAAAGGGGGATGCTGAACATCCAGAATTACCATTCATTTCTCATTGCCTGGTGGCTATACAGCCCTTTCAGTGATTACATGCCTAGGGATGCTAATTTGGGTAAAAATGGCAGGATGCTATGTTTTAATTTTCTCTTGAATGGAAGTTCTCACAACTATTCCTAACTATATGCATCTCTTCTGCCTTTTATAGGTAAGAACTGGGTTCATGTTGTTCAGGTATCTGGTGACAGATGATGATTTAAACTAAGAGCTGAGATTTCATAAATCTAAGTTGATGTAATCTTTCTTACTTGATAAAGAACAGGTGGAGCTGGTTACTCTGCAGCCTAACTCAGTTGTTTCTATCGGTGCAGGCTGTACCAGGCAAAACACAAACTGATCTACCTAAAAATTTTTGAATGCAACCTTTAGGTGTATCAGGCATTTCTCTTTCTACCAGCTGTTCTTTAGGTTTTCTTTGGACAGATACCATGGTAGAGAAATAGTTTATTATCCTTTCCAAGCATACTTCAGCATATATCATTCTTTGACTCTCTGCCTCTGACTCTGTGTCTGTATGTCTTGTGCAAAAATGATTAATTGAGGAAACAGAACTAGAGGTCTTTTCCCATCTGAAACTATAAAACATACAAGTACCGAAGGTTACATCTGTTGGTGTTGTGTGGTTTTTCTGCCCTTCTTGTTTTCAGATTTCACTTTTGAAGAATAACGGTCTGATATTATTGCGGTCCATAGTTTAATTAGCCATTTTAGGTGTTGGTCTTTTAAACTTTCTGGTAGGATTTTTGCCCCCACCCCAGTAAAAGTAAACAATAGTATTTGTATTGGAAAATGTCTCCTTCATAGCTCTTTAGCAATAATGTCCCCAAATAGAAATTGCACTTCTTGCAAAGAAACAAACTTGGTTCAGATGGGTCTAGGTATCATGGGATATACAGATATATTTTTTAAAGTGCAATTCATAATGCATAAATGTGATGTTTTAAATAGCTTGTCAGGAAAAAGAAATGATTTTTAATGCAGATCTACCAAATATAATGTTCTTTAGTAGCATCAGTACCCTGAAGGCAAACATTTGAAAAGGCAGAGCGCCATAACACCAAGATAAATGTTGTGAGTGGGATATAAGGCAAAACACAATATAAGGAAACAGAGAAATATCTTCTGTCAAAAGGGAAAGTGTTAGTAATCAAAATTATTGTTCTAGTTCTTTGCAGAGATCTAATGAGGCACGTGGCTTTTCCAATATTAAGTTTTTTTCCAGTAATTACGTTTAAAGCATTGTTAAATATTTATTTTTATTCTGAAAATAATCAGGAATACAAATGAAAATGTTAATGCTTACTTTATTATGCAAAAATGTATAGCTGAGATACTGAAGCAAAACACAGTCACAGGAAGGAAAACTAATTCTAAGAAATCATTTGAAGTATGACTTCATAATTCCGTATGAGAATATAACAACATGTACATTGGAATTTGATATTATAAAATTGCAAAAATTCTCAAGCTCTCTGTGAAACCAAATGTTATTTGATAACCATTGACAAGAGATTTATAATTTGGTAGTCTTATTCATCCTTCTTTGAGAAATACACTATGTTTTCTGGAAGGTATTGTGAAAGCAGCCTTACTGCAGTAAAGCTATAACTTAGCTTTAATTTCATTAAAATAGATTTCATGTTTACCAACCATGCAATGGAAAGTAGTTGTGGAGTCTGCTCAGTATATTGCCTCACAGTTAAAAAACTTACAGCAACAGAAGTTACTGGCATAATTGTTTTACAGAAAGGGCAAGAAAGGATTGAGATCAGTCAAACCTGGATGAAGAATCAATTTAACGTTCTCTGACTTCAGCAGGAGCTGGATCAGAGTATGCTTGTGAGGTACGCTGGATATGACTGATAGAATTAGAAAATCTAACTGAGCAAGTAGGTTTGATAAGCACTCGCGGGACCTTTGAAGTTTTGTGGAATGTTTAAACAAAGCCAAAGTCTCCGAGTTGTTACATCTTGATTTCTACTGTACTGTTATGTGTGGGGCTGAAGTGTCATTCAGTGGCCAGGGTGTTGAGTATTGGACAAGTTACTTCTTTGGCTTAATGACCGCTCAAAGAAGTGTCACGTGCTGGACAGTACAGCAGCTCTGACCATTTGAGACTAGGTGAGGATGTGATTACTTGTGTGATGCCATCAGCACTTGTTGAGCTTTTTCTGTCGGACAAATTGAAGTTTATCAGCACTGAAATGATTTTTGTTCCTTGCTGATATTCCTTTGCCATTTAATATTTAATTTGATTTGTCTCCTTTTCCCCGCATGTTGCCCAGAGAGAGGCTTCTCTTCCCTATATTTGGAAAGCACTCCATCTGCCCAACATAAAGGTCAAGACATTGTTTCCTTCTTTCATTTTGTCCCCACTTAGCAGACCAAAGGTAGTGGGTTAGTATAACTGCTTTCTGGGAGTCATGTTTCCCTCCACAGCTTCTTATCATCATGTTCCCTTTTCTGTGCGGAAAGAAATAATGAGTCACTGTCTCGACAACACCTAACTCAAACTTTTACAGGAGATTGGCTTGTGATCACAAATTGCCCTAATGTCAGATACTAACCCCGGGGATTATCCTAGCCATAAGCAGAAACATTTGTAGTTTGGATTAAGGAATTGGTGGGGGAAGAGGAATTGAGGCTAAATTTCTTCTTGAATATGGAAGCAGTATATTTATTTTCACTAATAATGGCAGCCAGTAATTACAGCCTTTTCTCATTCTTCTGCCTCAGGGGAACTGAACTGCTGCTGTCTCAGGGGAGGCTGAGCTGCTACTTGCTGCTGCCATTTAACACTTGCTATTCTCTTTTGAACCTGTTTGTGAACCACTTCTCCTTCCCTGTTCCTGTTTCTTTGCTTTCCCTGATAAATATATTCCTGAAATGCCCTTGAAAGCAAGTTTAGGTATCTGTGCAAATAATATGGTTTAAACACCTGGAGGAGACTAACAAACATAAATCTTTAGTTCAAGAGAGTCTATCTGCAGCAAATTCCCCCTCCTTTCCATAACTGGATGCACTTTATTACAATTGCAGATAACACGTATTTAACTTTTTTCTTTTTTTTTTTTCTAATACACAGTTGAGATTACAGCTGTCTATTTCTTAAATATATCATATGAAACAATATTCTTATTTCTAAGAGTGATCTCTCTAACTCAAAAACATTAGGCTTCATGCACTGTGCCAAGAACTGGGTAGATTATTTAGAATGAAAAAGAAAAAAAAGATTGGGCTTTTACTTTCTATAAACAGAATATACATTTTCTAAATTATGCTTCTTATTAATATTCCTGCGCAGCTATAATATTACTTCTCTATTGTTCTCAGTCTCTATAATGCCAAAGAATGGAAACTTAACTAGTGGTGATTTTTGCTGGCAGAGAAGAGAGTTCCTATTGTGTGTATATGTTAGTAAATGCATGTGAGAAAAAAGTGGCATTTCTGTGAGCATACACATACATGAACACCTCAATTTTGTATCTTACGGGTAGGTAAATCTTGTGCACTGTTTAAAATTAGTTTAATACCCAAAGCATGAGTTGTCTACATATTCATCCGACCCTTACATACTTTGGATGATGAAAGTGATACATTCCTCATGCTTTGAACACGGACATTTCCTAATCACATTCGATTTTTAATTGTTTATTTCCTACTATTTCTTCTCTGAATTATGTCCTCTCTAAAATCAGACTGTCTGCTATTCTTTGCAAGTACTATGGTTGCTATTTCTCCAGGCCAGACTCCTCACTTAAAAGAGACTTTTCCTTTCCCCTCAGTTATATCCTTTTGCTTAACAGTTACTCCCCAGCACCCATCATTTTAAAACAGATGCCAAGTCAAAGGAATAGATCAGGATGTGTCAGATCAGCTCATCTTAAAGATCCTTTATATTACACTGGATCCACATATATTCACATACTGTTTTTAAAAATGCTTTGTTCATTCTTGTGTACAGGTTTTCTTTCTCTGTGGTTGTTGTAAAGGGATCCACATAACAGGCAAATGGAGTGAAAGGAATATCAATCCAATCATACATTGTAACTCTTTGAAATCAGAGTGAAACTAGCCCTTTAAAATGTCATTAATATGATCTGCAAAATATGTTTTTATTCTACTGTTTAGAAGGTTGATGCACTTACAGGACCCAAAGAAATGAGAGCTATGCAGGATAGTCTAAAAGAGAACATAATGCTGCAATAGAAGGATTAATTGTGAAAGTAATCATGTTAGTTTTCTAATTATTCAAATCTTAATTACAACTGTGTTGGCCCAATTAGTTCAAAACACAAGGCTAATGTTAGGGTTGGGTGGATACTCAGCATCTGTGCATAAGTAAGAGGCATCTGTTGCCAAGTGGTGGAGTGATGGAAAGTGTCAACGCACCAGCTGTGAAGTCAACAAAGCTCTTAAAAAACGAATTTGAGCCAACACAATGATTTAGCACACTTGGGGGAGTGTAAAGCTTATTGCACATGTATACTTTAGCTAGCTGTTGTCACCTAGTGGGACTGAAATCTAAAGCAACTGTGCACATTTAAGTCTCTGCCTGCTTTTTTTAACAATGCCCTGCCTGACAGGGATCTGCAGTGGGGAATCTGGCAGTGACATTTCTGCCTGTCAGCACTGCAGAGGGTTGGTTTAGTTTTGCCTTTTTTTTTTTTTTTTCCTTGAGCAAACTAGAGAACAAAATATTACTAAGCTGTTCAGAATATGCAATGTCTTAAGGTGGTTACAGCATATTATAAGTATATACAGACAAAAGGGTAGAAAATACTGAACTATTAAGTGGAATATCTTATTTAAAAAGCATTGGCTTTTTTTTTCCTAACACCAGTTTCTGCAGTCTCTACAGTTCTGTAGGGAGAGATGGCTGTATCAGTTGTACCTTGTCCACTGTTTATTGCTATCAATTCCAGAAAGACAGGGTTTTTATGATTCTGCCTACTGATACTGATCTTAGTAACTTCTAGTATCGCCTACAGAGATTGAGGATATTAATAGTGTTGCTAACTTCACAATGCTGTGTTTAATATTTATGCATTATTAACATTTAATGGTAATGTGTAAACTTTACTGAAAGATAATCAATTGGCAGAAAGAACAAAAGAAGAAGGTGAACATTAAAACCTCAGATGGAATTATATTGAACACTAATGCATTCACTTTTGACCTAGTTCTGAATTCTATGGATCTTTTATCAGTGACTTCATTTGCATTACTTTCAAGTTTTTATTTATTCACATTTCACAAAGTTCAGGTGGAGGAATGTTTAGATTCATTGTAGTGTGATAATGTTGTTAATTTACATGAAATGCACAGAGTTGTGTACTGTACTGCAGTGTAATAGAAAACGAGCTCAATTTTCAACATTGCCTTCACAAGATTTTTCAATTACATTAAAAAAAATTAAACAGAGTTACGAGGCACTTCTAGCATTCTGGATCCGAATTTCCTTATTTGTATATTACAAGAAGAAAGCCTTTGATTTCCTTGCTGTTTGAGCAAATAGCCCTTTTTAGGTATGGTTTGCGATTTAATATAGAGGTTTTTGCTTTAAAAAAAATATGTGTATGCCTGTACGTAGTACTTGATCTGTCCTATTAAAGCAGCACCCTGACTGGACTGGATAAGCCAAGCAACTCATCCCACCTTCGTAAAAATGTCTATAAATAAACACAACTACTTCTGAGCAGGTGTAATGAAGCATAAACTTTAACAGTTGTAAACTGAGGACTCTGGTGACTTTGAAAGCACTTTTTTATAGTCACAATTTATTTAGGTGTTTCAACATCTGCACATTTCATACTCACAAGGCAAATTCAGCATTTCTCCGTATTATATTGGAGTTTGTGTATAAATGTGTGTGCAGTGATGTTATGATACAGACAGTAGTAGTACGTTAGGCTTAGCTAAGATTACCTGCCCAATATTACTTATGTTTGTGAGACTTCAGCAGAAGCTCCCAGAAGATCTAAAGCTGCCACCTTCACCAGTGTCATGAGTCTGACTACAGTATTTCTGTAAATGGGGAAGAGAAGGAGCCCAGTGAGACACACAGCAATTAGTTATATGTGCTTTAGTGTTTTGGATTTCAGCGTCTTGTCATAGTTGCGGCTGTATTTCACCTGTAAAATGTTCTTTCCTTTTAAATCGTACTGACAATGTGAATAGCACGTGTATACTTTAACTAAACAACTTACCAATTCAAGTGGGCTGCCTCAGCTGTAAGACATGAACTCAGAAGTGATAAAGCATGGCACTGCTTCAGTGAAATGGAATAAGAAATCATTTTGACAGAGCTTAGATCTTGGTCTGGGCTGTTGAATGGGTTTGGTTGCGGGATTTATTATTCCACCCCACCCCCACCCCCCCCCGTTTCTTTCAAGGTCGACGTTCCTTATTTTGTATAGAGTATATCTTACATGACAGTGCAGGAAGAAATGCAAGCTGGCTGGGTTAATGCTTTTGGGGTCAAAATGGACTCCTCAGTGCAGGGAAACAGCAGCTGAGCAATGGTGTTCACTGTCACCCCGTAAAGGCAGTGACTGAACATCAGATGATCAGACTGCAGATCTTTACTAAGGGCTTGTTATGAATGATTTTGAAAGTAAATGTTTCAGACTGTCAGGAAGTAAAGGAAATATTCCCCTTTCTTTTCTTTAACTCCCTTGACTGCATGGAATTAAAGGAGAGTGGAAGCTGTTGCTGATGTTAGAATAATGATTATAAGTTAGGTCTGAGAACTGATTCTCATTTATTGGGTCTGCAGATACTTTTAAAATAGCAGAAGGATTCAGGCAATTAGCCCTAGAAATAATACTTTTTTTTTTTTTTTGTTCATTTCCCATCCTATCCTTTGCTAATGCAGAAAACATGATTAAGGTGAGTAGCAATGATTTTTTTGAAGATAACTTGACATTTGCCTACGATAAGAACAAATTTTTAAAATGCCTGATCCATAGTCATGCAGATGACTGGCTGTAGAGTGTCTGTAAGACTAGTTCATCCTTTTTAAAGTTCTCTTAGGGCCTGAAAGGAGCAAACCTGTGCTCCTCTGATCACAAAGGGAGATAATGTTTCCTTTGCTGCTGTTCCGTCCTCCAAGCTAGAACAATGGTAAAGCCTCAGTTGCATGTAAACCAGGCTAGACTAACTCATTATCTAACCCCCTGCCCTGTACAGCTTCCTGTGTCGTGTATGTGTACATAAATAATGCTACCACATTTGTGGGTAAAAATTGTGCCAAGTTAGAGCTTGTCTCAAAATCAAACACCTCGTGATCAATGTGTATAAACTATGTTACATTTTTCTTTGCAATAAAAGCCTCATGTTCACCTAAAACTAATGAGGTGAAATAGAGTAGACAGAACATTTAATCTGACTCCCTCATGTAAGCAAATGGTATTTTTTTTTAAATAGTTTGTTCCAAACCCAAAGGGTTGCTCTTTCATAATTTTAATCTGTTATGTGTTAAGTTGTAATTTCTTCCAAGACTTCCTCTGTGAAGACCACCTAGGTCACATTAGCAGTTGTGGTTTGAAAGTGCACCTTGAAACAGCATGCAGCATGTAAACTCTTCTCTCAAGTAAATACAGTCTATCATGTCTCAAACATACCAACTAAATCAAGTGACTTCAATGAAGTTATTCCAGAATGTTATTAGTTTCCATAAGAGCAGATACTGGCAGTATCTGTCTGATCGAATCACATTGTTTTTTGCTGCTACTTCAGGTTGAATCGCTATTGTCTTGTAAATGAAAGAAAATATAAAAGGTCATATGCCTTGGTATCTAGACATGTTCTTGTTTATATCTCGTCACTAAAAGGTAGTCACGCTGAGGTCAGTGGTGCATTTGCTGGGACAATTTCTTAAATAAGTTTATCAACTCTACTGACTTAAGAGCAACTATTCAGTTTTACATTATACTGAAAAAAAAGAGTATCAGATCATGATCCAGTGAAACATCTGCCGCATTGATTTCAGTGGTATTGGATCAAGATCCAATACTCTGTTTTTCAATAGTGAACGAAAACAGAACCA
This sequence comes from Ibidorhyncha struthersii, assembly GCA_013398815.1. Classification (NCBI taxonomy): domain Eukaryota; kingdom Metazoa; phylum Chordata; class Aves; order Charadriiformes; family Charadriidae; genus Ibidorhyncha; species Ibidorhyncha struthersii. The sequence goes on along the minus strand of VZSZ01002964.1, from coordinate 179,104 downwards.
AGTCTTCAGAACACAGGAGGAGCTGTCTTTGTAGTATATCTTGACACCATCTCACTCAATATTATGTTCATCAATGTCACGATCACTCCTTTGAAGCAAAAGCAATCATAACAAAACAGCTATGGATTCTTGAAAATGTAAAGGTGTCAGGAGACTGTGTGTGCTCTTTTTTTATGAAAATTGTCGTCTTGTGTTGTTCTGTAGTTGAATTTTTCCACTAACAACCTTGAGTCATCAGCACACTGATGCAGAAAGCAAAGTGTTAAAGACAGCATGAAGCTTTTAATGTAAAATATCATTTTCCAGGGAAAAACAAAATTATAGTAACTGTGGCAGAGCACTATGCTGCTATGTTGGTCAGTGTAGACTCTTTTATGTCAATTAACTTCAACTTCTGCGATGTGTGATCACGAAGAAGGAACTGATTTTATAGTGTCCTGCCCTAAAGTTCAGTAGCCATGCAATTCTTATGTAACTTGTATTAAAATATAGAAAGTGAACAGAAAACTTAGAGCAGAGGTCAGGGAATGATTTACCCAGTAGGCTGGGATGAAGACAGTACAGACCAGTCACCCTGTATGCCATACTCCAGCAAAGATTCTGTCTGGAGTTTTGTTTCAGTGAGTTGATTTTTTTCTCCGGTCTCCTTCAGGACAGGAACAAGTCAGATGAGAGATAGCATCAATTCAGTTTCGCAGAGAAGGAAAATTACGATGTTTATACTCTGTAAGACACATTATATTCCAGAAGACATGAGGAAGCAGGTACTATTCTTGCCAGTACAAAAATCAAGGAGATCAGTTGTTCTGAACATAGTATGAAGGGCGCTGGTGGTTCTTTTTATAATCCTATAACTTTCTATACATGAAGTCAGGACTTTCCCTCCTATCTGCACTGCCATATCTGCACTAAGTTTAATAGCTTGAATTGATTTTGTTACGTGGAACTGTTATTGCAAGAGACCTTTTTTACCTTCTTTCAGGAGTCTTATAAAAATAACATACTGGACATAAATGGACAGGTCCATGCCTTTCCTGTGTTGAGGGCTCCAGAGCTGGACACAGTACTCCCGGTGGGGTCTCACAAGAGCAGAGTAGAGGGGAAGAATCACCTCCTGTGACCTGCTGGCCGTGCTTCTTTTGATGCAGCCCAGGATACGGTTGGCTTTCTGGGCTGCAAGTGCACATTGCTAGCTCACGTCCAGCTTTTCATCCACCAGTACTCCCAAGTCCTTCTTGGCAGGGCTGCTCTCAATCCCTTCATGCTCCAGCCTGTACTGATAGTGTGGGTTGCCCCAAGTGCAGGACCTTGCACTTGGCATTGTTGAACTTACGAGGTTCACACAAGCGCCCCTGTCAAGCCTGTCCAGGTCCCTCTGGATGGTATCCTGTCCCTCAGATGTGTCAACCGTACCACTCTGCTTAGTGTTGTCTGCAAACTTGCTGAGAGTGCACTTGATCCCACTGTCTATGCCATTGATGAAAATATTGTACAGTCCTTGTCCCAGCATGGACCCCTGAGGACCACCAATCCCCATGGTCCCCCCTGGACATTGAGCCGTTGACCGCTACCCTCTGGATGTGACCATCCAACCAATCCCTCATCCACTGAACAGTCCAGCCATCAAATCCATTGATCTCTCACATTTAGAGAGAAGGGTGTTGCGAGGATTGTGTTAAATGCCTTACAGAAGTCCAGATAGATGACATCCATGGCTCTTCCCGTATCCACTGATGTAGTCACTCTGTACCCTCACATCCAGTAAGCAAACATGAATTTCCTTAGTGCATTTTAACTAAAAATTCAAGTCTAAGTTGCCACCATGCATCACCCATCCTTAAGAAATATGAAATAAGACTGTATTAAGCAACTAGTTCAGTAGCTGCCTGTTTCAGACAATAGCGATGGAATTTAAGTGAACTTTGTATACATTGAGGAGGTGTATTTGAAGTGTAGTATGACAGTATTTTCAGTTGAGGCCTGAATGTCTTAGTCTAATGACAGAATTCACTTCTACATTGCACTTGCATTTGCAAAGCCATCACCAAAATTGAGAATACTGAAAGCTGGAGCTTGTCCTATGAAAGTGGTGATGATTCAGTTCGGATTTAGACAGGCAAACAAAAAAGTTCTATGAATAGAACCTGTGATACCTCTGTGACTTTATTCAAGGCATCTACTGTATTCTGATGTCTTCCTTGTTCAAGGAGTAGACAAAGGAAAACTAAAACCTTTCGTTTTATTCACCCATTAAGTGTTATGCTAAGCTTTAATCAACTTCCCACGTGATCTCAGTGGAGCAGAAAAAGGATCCAGACCCACATCCCAAAATTTGTTTGGAGAATTATAGGTTTTCATAAGCAAAAAGTTGAAAGACAAAATTAAGACTCTCTTTCTGAAACATGTTGTACCAATTGACCGTACAGTTTTGAAACACTTCATCTGAAACAGAGGCCAGAAAGGAAAGAAAGAAAGTTCATCCAGCATAAGAAATCTCATGTCATTTCTTCCAAGTGCCTTTTAGACTGAGAATTCAGGAACTTAGAGCTTTCCAGAGCTTAATAGGGAGTTTCTGTTAGAGGTATCTCAAAATGGGAAAGGCAGGACAGCTGTGATGTCAAGAGAGGATGTACTACTGTGAAAAGCATGGACCGCACTGCTGCCTCTCCCTGAAGATTGCGTTAAGCATTTGGAGTCGAAGCAAGGTCTCTGAGACCAACTCTGAATAGAAGCCAAATTTTTAGGCTGGACTAATGTTTCAGAGTTTTCTGTTTAACTTTCTGATTCCTGAATTTGGAAGCTTTTTTTTGTATAGAAGTGAAGCAGCATAATATCGCGAGCCAAGAACATACCCATGCCTTTCCAAAGCAAGACAAAACCCATGAGCTTGTAAGAAAGGGAACAACATTTACATATATACCCTAAATGAGAGTTCATTTTTCTTCTTTGAAGCATGCAAGGAAAGTCACAAAATACAGGACTTTCTGAAATATGTCAAAAGGACTAACCAACAAAAAGATTGCTGCTATTACAATTAGTTTTGTGAGAGAGTTTAGGTCTTCCTTCAGCCTCCTTTCCTCCAGGCTAAACAACCCCAGTTCCCTCAGCTGCTCCTCATAAGACTTGTGCTCTAGACCCCTCACCAGCTTTGTTGCCCTTCTCTGGATGCCCTCCAGCACCTCAATGTCTTTCTTGTAGTGAGGGGCCCAGAACTGAACACAGTACTCGAGGTGGGGTCTTACCAGTGCCAAGTACAGGAGGACGATCACTTCCCTCGTCCTGCTGGCCACACTACTTCTGATGCAAGCCAGGATGCTGTTGGCCTTCTTGGCCACCGGGCACACTGCTGGCTATTCAGCCAGCTGCCAACCAACACTCCCTGGTCCTTTTCCACCAGGCAGCTTTCCAGCCACTCTTCCCTGTGCCTGTCATGTTGCATGGGGTTGTTGTAACCCAAGTGCAGGACCCAGCACTTGGCCTTGTTGGATCTCATACCACTGGCCTCAGCCCATCGATCCAGCCTGTCCAGATCCCCCTTTAGAACCTTCCTGCCCTCAAGCAGATTAAGACTCCAACCTAACTGGTGTCGTCTGCAAATTTGCTGAGAGTCCACTCGATCCTCTCATCCAGATCATTGATAAAAGATATTAAACAAAACTGGCCCCAATACTGAACCCTGGGGAACACCACTTGTGACTGGCCGCCAATTGGAATTGTCACAACTCTTTTGGGGTCACCATCCAAACAGTTTTTCACCCAGCCAACACTACGCCTGTCCAAGCTATGAGCAGCCAGTTTCTCTAAGAGAATGCTCTGGGAAATGGTGTCAAAGGCTTTACTAAAGTCCAGGTAGACAACATGCACAGCCTTTCCCTCATCCACTAAGTGGGTCTACTTGTAATAGGATGAGATCAGGTTAGTCAAGCAGGATCTGCCTTTCATGCACCCATGCTGACTGGACCTGATCACCTGCTTGTCCTGTACCTGCTGTGTGATGGCACTCAAGGTGATCTGCTCCATATCTTTCCTCAGCACTGAGGTCAGGCTGACAGGCCTGTAGTTCCCCAGATAACTCCTTCTGGCCCCTCCTGTAGACGGGCGTCATGTTTGCTAAACTCCAGTTAACTGAGACCTCTCCCGTTAGCCAGGACTGCTGATAAATAATGGAAAGTGGCTTGGTGAGCACTTCCGACAGCTCCCGCCCTTCCCCTTGAATTACGGGCATTTCATTTTGCTCCACTTCCCTGTTTTTCATCTCAGGGGGTGTGTACCCAGAGAACAACTGGTCTTACTGTTGTAAGACTGAGGCAAAGAAGGCATTAAGTACCTCATCCTTTTCCTCATCCTTTATCACTATGTTTTCCTTTGCATCCAATAAAGGATAGAGATTCTCCTTAGTCCTCCTTTTGTTTTTAATGTATTTGTAGATACATTTTTAATTGTCATTTCAAATGGCAGTAGCCAGATTAAGCTCTAGTCGGGGTTTGGCCCTTCCGATATTCTCCCTGTATAACCTCATGACTTCCTTGTAGTCCTCTAGAGTTGTATGCCCCTTCTTCCAAAGGTCATAACCCTAAAAATTTTATGCATTCTTTTATCAAGAGCCATGGTAAGGAGTTACCTGGCGATTAGCAGTTTCTGCCAGAGATATGATAGATACTGGTAGCAATTAAGTTGCAGTTCACTACCAAGCTTTATTATGTTGTGATGGAAGATTCTAAATTTTTTTTCAATTATTATCAACAGATCTTTGTGTGGGTATGCTTGTGTGTGTGTGTGTAACTGTGCTTGAATAGCAAATGCAATTGAGAAGATCTAGTGGTGTATAGATTAGAAGGTAGATATGCGTAAGAATTGAGAAAGAGTAGATCAATTAAATGTGAAGCTGTGTTCAAGTGTAAATTTAGATAGTTATTTGCATCAGGAATCGTTTTATTATGTTATTTTATCCATAATGACTTTAACTGAAATTGGCACAGAATTTTTCATATCTGAAATTCAGGGGTTTAGTCTTCATGAATAATAGGTCTGTAATTGTTCATCACCTACTGGTTCTGTTGTTGGTGTGAGATTGTTAAGATCTTTAACCAAAAAAAAATCCAAATGTATTTAAGCATGTGACTAATGTTGATGAGTACAGTAAGACTACTGACACGCTTGATTTAAAGCTACAAGTAAGTTATTTGGTTGTAAGAAGTCACGAGAGAGTATGGAACTGGGTAGTTTTCCAGTTTCATTTTGAATTGAAGCATGTATCTGTTAAAAGCAAAAGAAAAGGTCTAAACAGATTTCCTTTTCTGTCTTGTGCCATCACAGCGTGACTAGAATAGGTGGTGAGCAGCTGCACCTTTCTCTAATATCTGTTTCGTAACTCTGAGAACTAAACACCTTTGCATCAGTGTTTTTTTACTTCCTGTTTTTGTCTTTAGCCTGTGTGAAATAGCTGTAAAATTCAAGACAAAAATGACCAAAGTTGATGTTTTACATTATGCTATAGAAAGGAGCAGCTGGAAAAGACAACAAATATGCAGAATATCAAGGCAAAATTTTGGCTAAGAATTCAGACTGTTATTGTTTGCCAGTCTGACTGAATTTAACTCAGTTTACTTAAGACCATCGTAAATTTATGTACCCAATTGCGTTTCTAAGCTGTATGAACAATTGTGATTTTTCACTGTACTTTGGGGCATTAATTCATATGCCTGTAATTTTTGAGGGGTGTGTTAATTACTCAGTAATAGTTTTCTGGAGAGAGTGGAAAAGGATCCAGAACTCATCAGGTTTCAGCCTCTTTTTTTTGCCATTAGCAGTGGCAGGTGCTATTGTGCTCTGTGCAGTGTGATAGCAGCTCTGTGACCCCAAAGTCTTTCCCAGGCCCTCATGCCCTGCTTTAAACTTCATTAGACATTGATTTTGTAGAGGTGCTTCCAGCTTCCTGAAGGCATGGTCCTTAATTTTAACATAGTTTACAAGCACAGATAAAGTTTTTCAAATGGTGATACATAGACAGACAGACAGTTAGATAGTTAGTTAGTTAGTTAGTTAGTTGTGTGGGACATATTTCCTTTGCATCAAGTCTGAGAGCCACTCGCGTTCTTTCCGTGTGTGAGAATATTTAATTGATCTACTTAAGCCATGGTGATTAAGGCATTTACAGAAACTGATGGGAAAGAAGTAAGTCTCTTCACAGAATTTACAAAAATATAATCATTACTTTTTCCCTGATATGAATTCTCTGTGGAGAGGCTGCAATGTTTATGAACTTTTTTAATGTCGTATGTTTTCTGCTCAGTAAGTTTTTGCGCTTGGATTGTTTGTTATTTTTAAGATATATCTGTATATTTGGATTGTAACCAAAATAACTTTTTTCTTTTTTTTAATTTTTTTTTAATTATTGTTTTTATTTTCATCAGGTAACTAGTCTACTTTTATTGCTTAATAATTTTTATGCAAGTATGGCTAAATTAAAGTACAGAGCGATGGTCACAGCCCTAAATCATTTATAGTGTAAATACAACAGACGGAAATAAAACTACAAGTAAAATTCCATGGATTATTACGCACATGTATTTTTGTTAAAATATTTTTTAAAGTCTTTGCTACAACTCAAATTCGCAAAAAAGTGAATGCACACTGAAAAGGTTCTTAAAGTTTTAGAAAAAATAATTTATTGACCAGATGAAGACCTTCTTCACAGTAACTTTCTAAAGGTGTAAAAAGGAAAAAATACTTTGTACTTTATTTGAAACAGTAGAGCACTATCCAAACCAACTTGTTCAGAAAGGGACAATTTGTTTAATTTTTTTTTTTTTTGAGAAATTGATGGAATTCGATTCAAATTGCCCCCTCTACAATAGAGCACCATCCTTTATATTTATTCTGTAGCAAATATACAATGCTGAAGAAGGGAGGTTTGGTGACATCTCTCTCTTAACAGTTCTACGTAATACAGGAGCACACTGGAAAGAGAACACAGAGTTCTGTATTTAGAATTTTCTACTTAATAGGTCTGTGATTACACACCTGGTCAGTAAACATTGAAAGTTGTTTTGGTTGTTTTTCTCTGCCTCTGCTTCTGCAGAACAGAATAGTTTTTACCTTTCAGTAGTGCTAAATCCTCCAATAACTCAACTAAAAGATGATGGAGTCCAGCCCTGTGAATTACTGAGGTACTAGAAAGATTAGGTTATTTAATTTAGGAGTTGTTGCTCGCAGTGAGCTTTTCACTCCAAAGAAGTTTAATCTTGGTATGTTTTATTGGAGCTCGGTTTTAATTGTCCAGAGAACTAAACATGATGAGATTCCTTTCATTGAGTCCAGAGATACTATGTAAATAGATACAATTTTAAGATACAGCTTGGATACAACAGTATATATCTTGGATACTACGCTTCTAGCTTGGGAAGATTGCTGGAATGTTTGGCAGACGTGCTGAATTGGATCTGGAACACACATTGGCCTCGGAAAGAGACTAAAACCATATTACAAATTACTTTGAGATCATAAGATTAATTTATTTGTGCATAATTTTTCTTTGGGGATTATCAGAGATAGAGTTTATTTAATTTCCCAGATATATAAGAATGATATCCAGCTGGGATCAGTTTGTTAAGATTTGACAATCTGAGTTCTTTCTAATCCTAGTTAAGATAAGTATGGAGTCATTTCAGTATCTACACACTACAGCTTGTTTGTCCCTCAGACTCATGTAAATAAGTTCTTGTCTTATAAATATTACATTAATTTAGGTAGCAGTAAAATATGGTTCACTTAGAAAACTCCTGTAACGATCTTTTATTTTAATGCTTTTGTAAATTGTGGAAAACATTTGTAATAATAATAATGTGCTAATAACTTAGTATCATGTCTGATATAAATACTGAACTGCACTATCCAGTTGTTCTCTCCTCTATCCACACTCTGCACACTTTTAAAGAACTTCGTCCAAACAGGTATCTTAGAGGAATTTCTTTTATTACTTGTATATAAGCTTTAATGTGAATCTCAATATTGACGTTACATAAAATATTTTCACATGAAGAAATCAGTGGTGCAAATGTGTTGTCTGCCTTAAAAAACATTCAGTCTTTACCTAGATGAAAAGGACACCTCAATACTGTACTTCTCTTTCTCATCTCACTTATTATGATTTTGGTGGAACAGTGCATTTAGAATAAATAAATAAATAAAGCTGTGTGTATATAAGATGAAAACGCACCATCCTGTGAAATCCATGTGATAAATTGCCTTTATAATGTGTGTTTTCTCACACGCTCATGAGTCCTTTCATAAATTCTCCTAGGAACGCATCTTAAGTCGCAAATCTCCAAGTGTGTAGCACTTAATATGTACAGAGCGTATGCTTACAAGTGTGTTTATACCATTTCTTTCTCTCCCCTTCCCCACTGAGATACTGAGAGTGATGCAACATAGTGGAATGGAAGAATCCAGGTTTCTGGGTGGATTGCTCACTTTTCCATCACTCGATGAGCTAAAAATATCATCTCTTGAAACTGAACCATTGTGTATCTATGTCAGTTACTGCTTAGATCCTGCTGGCCTCGTGCAGAATGCGGTAGAAGCAGCTCTTTGTACTTTGTGGGAACAAGGCAGAAAAACTGTAACACGAGGATATTTTTAGAACTCTTTAAACTTTTTATACATTTTTAGTTCCCTGTGTATATTTCAGACAGGCTAATTGTGGGGTTTAGTACAAGGTTATACAGACCTTTATTTAAAATGATCTGTACAAGTTACTCATGGCTTCACACAGAACCTTGGAAAGCATGGGAGAATAGCTGAAAGCTGTTTTAAAAACTAGAAGTTACATTTGTCAAATAGATGGTTTGAACATCCAATAATGTGAAACGTTGAAGGAAAGATTATGAAAAAGGCCTAATCACAGCTACGGATCATCATCTTCCAAATGGGTCTGCACTACTGGTCTCTTTTATAGATATATTTTTACAGGTGCAAATTCTTGTCCTTTACCTATAGACAGGAGTCTCCAATTTTGGGTGATGTCTTGAGTATTTCCAGTGGGAAAAAAAAAAGTTTCTACATCTGTCTATACGTTCTTTTTATTTGTGGAAACAGGCAATGTCTGTCAAGGGTATTGGTTGACAGCCGTTTGAATATGAGCCAGCAGTGTGCCCAAGTGGCCAAGAAGGCCAATAGCATCCTGGCTTGCATCAGAACTAGTGTGGCCAGCAGGACGAGGGAAGCGATTGTCCCCCGCACCTCAAATCCTGGGTTGGGCCCCTCACTACAAGAAAGACACTGAGGTGCTGGAGGGCATCCAGAGAAGGGCAACAAAGCTGGTGAAGGGTCTAGAGCACAAGTCTTATGAGGAGCGGCTGAGGGAACTGGGGTTGTTTAGCCTGGAGGAAAGGAGGCTGAAGGAAGACCTAAACTCTCTCACAAAACTAATTGTAATAGCAGCAATCTTTTTGTTGGTTAGTCCTTTTGACATATTTCAGAAAGTCCTGTATTTTGTGACTTTCCTTGCATGCTTCAAAGAAGAAAAATGAACTCTCATTTAGGGTATATATGTAAATGTTGTTCCCTTTCTTACAAGCTCATGGGTTTTGTCTTGCTTTGGAAAGGCATGGGTATGTTCTTGGCTCGCGATATTATGCTGCTTCACTTCTATACAAGGCTCAGGGGAGACCTTATCGATCTCTACAACTACCTGGAAGGAGGTTTCAGTGAGGTGGGGGTCAGTCTTTTCTCCCACGTAACAAGTGAGAGAACAAGAGGAAATGTCCTCAGGTAGCACCGGAGGAGGGTTAGCTTGGATATTAGGAAAGAATTCTTCACAATTGTCATCAAGCATTGGAAGAGATTGCCTAGGGAACTGGTTGAGTTACCATTCGTGGAAGTGAAAAGAATGTAGACGTGGTGCTTAGGGACATGCTTTAGTGGTGGACTTGACAGTGTTAGGTTGATGGTTGGACTTGATGACCTTAAAGCTATTTTCCAACGTAAAGGATTCTATGATTTTGTGATTCTATGTCTGCACAGTTATGCATTTCAAAATATAGTCTGGTCTCTACGGGGTGGGACTGATGGGAGTGAGTTAGGAAAATGATTACCAGTAAAAAATGAAGCAGTGGAAAGATAGCATACCTGACATAAAAGTGGGGGGTTCTTTTTGAGACTGAAACTCATTTTCACATGGAGGTCAGAGTAGCGTAAGTTCTTCCCTGAGCAGGTCCTTGGTCTCACCTCGTATGGTGTGTTTTGGTGTTATTTGTGTAATGCATTTAAATAATTTTTCTTGATGCTTGTTTTGTTTGAGTAAACATGTTTACTGAGCTTAGTGTGAGGTTGCTGTGAGGTTAGGAGGTAATGCACATTTTGAAGCTTCACTAGGAATATAAGTTTACTGACCTGTGTTTAATCAACAAGAGCAATGATTTATTACAACAGACCTCAGTGACGGCTGTAAGACTTTTTTTAATGATAGGGATTCAATGCGAAATCATGCTTCTGGCATTCAACGGTCGCTCTCTGTCCTCGTTTGCTTTTGCGAGGTCACTCAATGTCACTATGGCTCCTCTTTTACTCACCAGCAGACAAGTACCCTGAGAATAATATTCCTGACTCATATTTTGACATTCTTCTGTTTCAAAATTCTCAGCCTACACAGGCGCTCCTGGAATGTAAAGTGAAAACCTCAAACGTGTTGACTCACCAACCACACAAGCGTACTACAAAATTATGCATTAGCTCACACTGATTAAAATTGGTCTCATCTAAACAAATTAAGGGGTCTGATCTCTCATCCATATGCATGGATAATTCTCATTAATGCTAATAGAGGGTATGTGCATACATGGATGGGAGAACAGACCTCTGAGGCTGACTGTTCAGTTTCAGTTTGGTTTATTTTCTACAAGAGCAACAAAACATTCAGTGTTAAGTGTTTCAATAATTTAGAGAAAGATCAAAGGGGAGAAAGGTCAATAATGTACCTTTTCTTGTACCTTGCTGTGGTGAATAGATAAAACAATATATCCTATCTCTTGTAAGCTGGGAGGCAAGTGATATTTTTACCCACTGCCAGCTTTTTATAGTATGTACTAAGAAATTCAGATTTATACGCCTGTGTTTTCAGACAAAAATAAGGAAAACACCAAAAGCAATAATGCTACAAACTTTCATCCTCGCAAAACAGTGAAACATTGATTTCCACTGAATCTCTTAATGCCATCTTCATAATTTTACAAACTATAAATACCATTTAATGTATTTGAGCATGTGCCTGTGCTACATACAGCATATCAGCTGTAATGTGAACTTCTGTGATTTAGTCATTTGATATTCAGTTGTGTTCTCAGAACACAGTCTGTCAAAACATTTTAAATATTTGTATAATACCGTAAAAATAGTGTCGAGCATATATTATCAGACAGTAGGAGCTTAATTAGCATTCTTAACAGCCTGAGCTACACTGGGATAGGGAAAGAGGTGCACAATACAAGGGCTGATGCATCAATGGAGTTTGTTTTCCTGGTACAAGATCTTTAAACCAAGCCTCACAGTGGGACGCTGGTCTGGATTGTTTGAATTGCAGGAATTGCTAAGTAAGAATTGATCCATTCATGAGTACCGAAACACACCAGTCACAGATTTTTGGCAATTCTGGTACCTAGATGACTGCTCTCAGTACAGTGGAAACCTTGGAAAGTTCAGGGTCTGTTCTGAGCTAGACATTCTTTGGTGGAAGGCCGTAAAACATGACCATGTGCATCTCTGCTCTCCTAGGCACAATGTGGAGGGTCTCTGGGTATGCTTCTGGCCACCTAAGCCTAGAATCCTGGTGGAAAACTATATCACAGGCTATGATGGGGACTTACAGAGCTGAATATTTTAGATTAGCTGTCATGGGTGAGGTAGACGCAGGGACAGAACCACACCGATCCATGGCGTATAATGTAAAATGTATTTCCATGTAGAATGGAATCTCTGTGCAAGGATGTTCTCCATGAGGTTTTACTCTTCTCCATTGGTTTTGCTCTTCACTGCTTTCTAACATAGCTGTTTGGTATAAGCCACCACTGGCTTCACTGGTGTCTTATACCATTACCCCAGGCCAATGTCTTCTACTTTCTATTTTCTGGCTGTTATTACCTGGGTTACAGCCCAGCCTGCTGGCTGCCTCCTCCAAATGTGTTACCTGGGCACAAAGTTGTTAATAGTTCATCGGTGCTTCTCTGTTTCTTTTCTGTGCATCCCTCAGCATTAGAGCAGGTCAGGTGCAGGACAGAGCTTCTGGGCAAGACCCTACATAACAACTACATGTGCTTGATTTGTTTTCGTAGCACATAACACAGTCGTGTACAAGTTCAGGCTGGACACTGGGCAAATGTAGTCAAGGTCTCAATTACTTTAGTGGTGCTTTCAGGTAGGCTTTACCCTTTGGCAATTACCATACTTTGGGAACATACTCTGAACTTTCTAGTGATGGAGTGAGGCTTTTCATGTGTTTCTGATCAGAAAGATGTACGATACAGTGATGCTTCTTCACATCCCTGCTTCCTTTAACTTGTCCCAACTTGGAAACCATCACCAGAGTCATCTAGACAATTTCTGAAAGGTTTGGGATCTCGAGTTCCTCATTAGAGTTGAGGTTAAGGACAGAGTTATTTTGTTTGTCTTGCATTAGTATACAAAAGACACCAACTCCCACAACTAAACAAAAGTAATAACAGTGTGTTTGAGTGGCAACAGAGCCTTTGAAATAGTTCTGTTCTGTACAGTGCTTTATGGTCACACGAGGAGGTCACTGTCAATCTTAATTACTTAAAAAACTGAAGTTAACACCTTTGTCCAGTAAGAGGTGAATGTTATGGATTTGAAACATAGTCAATAATTACTTCGATAGTGCACAACCCAAAAATGAATCAGTTACTTTTCTGCAGCGGTTTAGAATGTGTCCTGCCAAAGGAAAGATAAAAAAGGAAACCTTGTAAGAAATAGGCTTAAAATAGAAGACTAGGGCTTTTTTTACACTTATAAAAGTACAAGCAGAATAGATGTGTGACATGAGCAGGTGCTTCCTTTTTTCCTTTTTTTTTTTTTTAATCAAACCTATGTAGTAAAATATCAGAAAAGTTAACATGGTATCATACTATGAAAATGACATGCAACCATAAATATTGACAAATAAAGTCCCCTACAGAAACCACTTTTCATTTGGATAATTTTTATTTAAACATACACATAACAGAAAATATTTTACTGGCTAACTAAAATGATAAAGAAGATTTTAGCTAGTTTCTTCTAGTGGTGTATTAGAATACAGCTCTGTAGGTACAAACACAAGAAAAGTGGAGCTCCTTAAAAAGTTCAGTGTTTTGGAAAGTGCTCGCATGATAGGATGTGAATACCATGTTGAAGAATTTATCTTTAGTTAGAAGAAAACACAAATTAAAATTGCAGGTTTTGTAGTGTGTATTTCCTGCAAATGTGTCAGGCCTGGTTGTGGGGCAGAGCATAGATCCTTAAAGCAAGTCAAGTTTACCAAGAATCAGAATGACACAGAGAAAGACGAGTGAGAGAGTTACGTTGCATGAGTACGAGGTCAGCCAGTCCCTGGCTTTTGAGGCAGAGGAAGGAGGTTGCCAAAGTAGGTAAGACATAAAAATTAAAAAGAACAGGAATTATGTAAGATGAAGAAGAGTCATGAGGTACTTCCATTTGCTTTGTGAGCGAGACATGTTCTGTGCCACTGAACCCTCAGGTGTGGGACACAACACCTCCTGCCCCAGGGACATCTCAGGAGCATTTCCTCTGATAAAATGTATTTGCTGGGCTGGTGGGCTGTCACCATCTTCCCACACTTCCTACTTTAGGGCTGGATTTAAGTAGTTCCAAGTCTGTGCTCTTGTATTCCTGAAGGCTGCCTGTAGCCAGCTTCTGCAGATTCCCATTTATGATTACAGAAAGGCCGTGGTGGATCTGGGTTTGTCTGGGAATTACGGGGCAGAAGAGAGTTAAAGCTAAATTAGACTGTAAGGACATATATGAGTACTTTTTCTGCTTCCTTGCTGAAAAAAAAAAGCCCCAAACCAAAACCAAATCCACTCTCCATGTATTTAGAGTATAACATTTTATTGTTCCTTTTGATTATATAGTGTCTTTCTCGCGTTCTTATTCTTTTCTCAAACAATTGTCTACATACTGTGAAAACCTGTCTTCCAGGATTTTAAGTCAGGCGATACTTTGAATGTGCTGTGGATTCTAAGGAAATACAATTCCTATCCAGCTAGTCATATAATTTATTAAAAATACATCCCTTAATCTTATGTCTTAAAACAAATATGCATGCTTCATTAATTGACCAAAATAAATCAGTGCAATAATGTAGCTTTTGCAATTTTCCCTTAATAAGGAGAAAACAAGGACAAACAAAAACAGAATGAGAGAGGTTCATGTGGGAGATGGTAAATTGATTTTTTTTGAGATAGAACATGAGCGTTGCATTTCTGTTCAGCACTGGCTCATTTGAGTATTTGTGCTGGTACAAGAAGAACATTCTGCTAACAAGATGAGTTGCGGAATGTTTTGTAGTCATTCTTATGCATCCATAGTAATGTGAGATGTCATTGAAGAGTATGAAAAATTCAAGAATCCAACATTTGTAGTTGGTTGTGTTAAAATGAAGATGGATGTTTAGATCAATATGAAGACTTTTAAATGAGAATAAGCCCTTAGAAAGGCAGGAGAGAGGATTTTCAGATACATTATTTTTTTCTGGAGTATATATTGGTTTAGATTAAATGAAAATTTTATCATTTTCTAAACTTACACTAATGCTTTAATTACCATTCAGCAGTTAAATCCACGAATCCTTTCTGTTCACATAGAGGCAGATAAGTTGTCTTACAGGCAGTACAAAAAATATGTTCATACAAACTTCTTTTGTGAAATTAGATCATTTGGTTATAATATTTTTGAAGATGTCATTTACACTGTAAGCCTACTTTTTCCTCTCAGCTATACTTAGTCAGGCAAAGCAAATTTTTCATACATGTAGTTAAGGTTAGGTGTTCATTAGCAGCTGAATTTCCTGCTGCTTCAGTGATGACAATAGGATGAGCTTTAAAATGGTAGGGTTATTTTTCATTCAGCATTATTCCTTTAGCTCTTTATATGTAAAAATAATCCCACAAAAATAGCACTGAACAGGATAATTCAGCTTGTGATTGGCACACAGTCTAGGACCTGATATATCTTTCTCTTTCTCAGTCTAAAAGGTGTTTCATTGTGAGGATGCCACTTTTAATACCCAGTTCTCTTTAAGTGATATGATTTGGACTGCTTACGCTTAGGTACTTTTACATTTACATTTGTAAATAAGGTACTTAATAATTTTATTCTTCGGTGTGCCATTTGAAAAAGGTGGACAAAGCAAGTTCTCTATACCAGAATGCTATATAAAGTTTGAAAGAAAATGGCAGTTTTCAGACAAAGTTCAAAGCTATATTAGGATATAATGAACATGAATTTATGAAAGAGGTAATACAGAACCTTCACAATAATATTATGGGTGATTTCTTAACTTGAAACAAGGTTTATAATTGACTCTGTGGTTCAAACGGCTAAATTTTTCACTGCTTTCACTTGCTTAGATGGGTGATCAGAAAAATTGAGCAATTGGTGCCAATGTCTGAAAATTTCTATTAACACGGAAATTTTCTTGAGTGTTTTCCCTAGTTTCACAAAGAAAGAGAAAATAAAATAAATGTTTTTAGTTCTAACCAACTATTCTGTTGAATTGCTTTGGTTTCTGAGAAAAAAACCCATGGAACTAGATGATCTTTAAGATCCCTTCTAACCCAAACTGTTCTATGATTCTATGAAAAAGCAAAGACTTCCACTTTAGATTTTTGAATTTGTTGGTGTTTTGATTTAATAGACTTTATGACTTATTTGAAGTACTGTGATGCTTGAAGGATATTTTTAAATGATTTTTCATGGGCTAATCTAAATTGTTTTCCTATATGAGAAGTCAGGAGTGTCCCAGTGGTATAGTGAGTTATAGTCTTACATATATCAGGCAGGGATGGAGACCAGACATTTGAAAAGAAACGTAAATTAAAGCAGGCTGCTTTATTCTAAAAAAATATTGGTTTGGAAACAGTGGAAGTCTAATAATTTTAGAAAAGATTTCATGGGGCTTTTTTGAAGGACTAGGAATACATAAAATTATCTCAAAGTCTTACTGCAGGCCTTAGTTGAGGGGAATAGCTGGAATTTGCCTGAAGTGAGTGGTTTCCTTTGTAAGCTGAGTGCCACCCTTGGGACTGGAGTTGGCAAAAGCCCTGTTTTGTCACAACTCCTGGTGCAAGACTAGGCTTCTAGTCAGGGCAGTAGAAACTCTAGGTTCAGTCTTCTTTGCAGGTCGGGTCTTCCCAAACATGAGACAAAACGACATTTCCCATTCTGCTGGGAGCTTCAAACTCCAGTGCTTCTGGGGAAGGGGCGGGGGGGTGTCGGGGAGCCCAGCCCTTCCCTCCCTGCCCTGCCCTGCCCATCTTTTGCTGTCTTCCTCTTTCTCCCACTTTTTTTCCATTTTTAAATATAATTCCCTATACCCCACTCCCTTATTCATGTGCTGAGGCTTAATTTTTATTCCTTATTTTGCTGCATCTTTCCAATTCCCCAGAATTGGATATTGCCACATAAACCTTTTGTTTCTTTGTTTTGTGTTTTATGACTCCAGCTACCCTAGTGACTTGTTTAGGACAGGGAGATTTCATAGACTTTGTAGAATTTAATGTATGAACAACTATGAGCTGAGCAGCAGATCTATTAGCTGTGCGCATGATGGACTCATCAATGTCCCTGCGCATTTTTAAAGTTGTCTTTTATGGGCACAGAAAAAAAAACCCAACAAAAATAAACACCTAACAAACAAGCAAAACCCTGTGAGATTTGAATAGGGAAGAGCAGTGGGGGAGGGTGGCCACCTGGCTCCACAGGACGTACACAAGGACAAGGTCTCTGTGGGTTTGAAAGCATCAGGAAACCTGGTCATCACCCTCTGCAAAGCCCCTGCTCTCCAGGCCAGCTGTGCCCTGGTCATCTGCTGCTGCTACTGCCACCACACAGGTCCGACTTGTCCCTAATGGGAAGAAAGGAACAAAGCTGTGGCAGGCTCCCCCAGCGCACCCCACTGTGCCAGGTCTGAGGCTGGCTGAGATCAACAGGACTGCTCGCATGTGTCAAGGTGGGGCTGGGACAGAAGCCCTTTGCTGAATCAGAGGCTTAGCACGCTGATTGATGTCTGTTCATCATATCTGCATTCTTCAAAGCATTCTCTGTCACTTTCGGTTTATTAATTCATTATTGTAGTCCTGTACCAGTGATCCAAATATCCCTTATACCTTATATTTCAGTGATGGAAGCATGTGTCTGAAGCGTGATAACATTAAGAATGGCCAGTTTATTGGGACATAGATGTCATAGATCAAAGCTGAGCTTTCACTGTAAATCTAGGGGAAATTAAATTTTGAATGACTTATGGCTCTGTTTTCAACTCCAAATACTCCAGCAGGATTTCAAGTTAGACTGTGCCAACATTCATACAGTCAAATGGTTGCATAATACAAGAGCACAAATCTAATCCCTAGAAAAGGGGGTTTGGGGGTTGGTTTTTTTTAAAATTCATTTAGATTTCAGAAGTTTAAGACAGAAGGTTTTTATTTGTTTTTTTTTTTTTTTAATGAAACAGTAGGAAGAGGAATGCAAATGTGTGGTTAAAAGCAAGCTCTGTTTTGCCAACAAAGCTTAGTAACAAGAGGAGGTAGAGTATTTGAATGGTATATTGTGTTACAGAAAAAATAAATCATAGTTTCCTGAAACCTTTTAAAATAAACATTGGTAATTAATTAGCCCTAGACAGTAGAGTTGGACTACTCCAGTAATAACAAAATTAATAAAATTAATCTTGAAAGTTAACATATTGTGAAAATATCAAGTTAATAATCGTTATGAAACATATAATTACAGAAGGATTATATGTTTCAGATTTTTTTGACACAACAATGTACAAAGAAAATCAGCTGTAAAGGAAAAAACCCACCATAGAGCAGGAAAATAAATCAGAAAACTATGCAAATGCTTTTGCACTTAATTTTTTCAGGGAGAGACTATTGTAGTATGTAGGATGTGAAGATGAATAGGCCATCTCATGAGTTTAAAACAATTTTTATTGATGCTAAGGTGATAAATTTGAAATCTTAATACTAATTTCCATATTGTTGCTTTGGTTAGTGCTGGATGAATTGTTTTGTGTGTTGAATCTTTTTCTGTCTCTGACAATGAAATCTTTTCTCTTTCTCAGAAGGATCTTTTATGATATGCTGAAGAGTGGGTGTTCCACCAGGGCAGCATTTTCTTATGAAAGAAAAAGTGATCAGCAGTTTTCTTATCAATAATGACAGCCTCAATACAGAACTATGTGTCAGGTGCAATCCAGAGATCCATGACTCTGAGAAGAATGAATGACAGTTGACTTTAGGTTTTAAGACTGGCTAGACAGTTCTCTATAGTTCATCTGAGAGACCTGTGTACAGCCAGAAAGAGCAGCAGTGATGACATGAACTGAAGTGAAGCCTAATTAAAGCCACTGCTGTCAACAATTCCACTACGCCAGGACATTTTCTCTTCACTTCTCCTGAACGTACAGGTCTCACTTGAGTGAAGCTAGCCATTAGGCGGCTACATAAAGAAAAAAAGATGGGTCATTGTCATAGGAGACTCTCTCCTGAGGGGTACAGAAGGCCCCATATGCAGACCAGACCCACTTCTTAGGGAAGTCTGCTGCTTCCCTGGGGCCCAGGTTAAAGATGTGAAGAAAAAGCTTCCGACCCTGTTATGGCCCCCAGATTACTGTCCATTATTGATTTTTCAGTAGACAGCGATGAAGTTGCAACAAGAAGTCCAAGGGCAATCAAGAGAGACTTCAGGGCCTTGGGACGTCTAGTTGAAGGATCAGGAGCACAAATTCTCCTCTGTCATTGCAGTTGTAGGGAATGCTGAGGGAAGAAACAGGAAGAGCCAGCAGATCAATACCTGGCGCTGAGACTGGTGTCACCAGCAGAATTTTGGATTTTTTGATCATGGGTCGGTTTACATTACACCAGGCCTACTGGCAACAGACGGGGTACACCTGTCTCGAAGGGGAAAAAGGATCTTTGCACAGGATTTAGCAGGGCTCATTAAAATAGCTTTAAGCTAGATTTGAAGGGGGAAAGGGATAAAACCAGGCTCACTAGAGATAAGCCTGGGAGCAGGACGCCAGTGTTGGAGGGGCGGTGTGCTAGTGAGGTCCTTCAGTCTGCTCCACAATGTGCTGAGTACACTGGAGCACATTTGAAATGTCTCTGTACTAATGCAAGCAGTACCCTAGCCATCTCAGTGGAGGCAGGGGATGAGATCCACATGGCAGCAAAGATGCAACAGGTTGTTGATGTGTTAGAAACCACAGAAGTGCCTGAGAACAGTCACATAGGAATTAGGGCTTCTCCCTCCAAAAAAGTGGCAGGATCAATAGCCCAACTGAAGTGTGTCTACACCAATGCACACAGCATGAGCAACAAACAGGAGGAGCTGGAAGCCACGGTGCAGTGAGAAAACCATGATATAGTTGCCATCATGGAAACACGGTGGCATGACTCGCATAACTGGAGTGCAACAATGGATGGCTATAAAATCTTAAGATGGGATAGGCAAGGAAGGAGAGGTGGTGGGGAGCCCTGTATGTCAGGGAGTGTTTTGGCTGTCTAGAGCTTTACAATGGCGATGATAGGGCTGAGTGTTTATGGGTAAGAATCGGGGAAGACCAACAAGGCAGATATCATGGTGGGAGTCTATTATAGACCACCCAACCAGGATGGAGAGGCAGACGAAATATTCCATAAGCAACTGGGAGAAGTCTCATAATCACTAGCCCTTGTTCTCGTGAGGGAATTCGACTTACCAGATGTCTGCTGGAAATACAATACAGCAGAGAAGAAAAAATCCAGGAGGTTCCTGGAGTGTGTGAAAGATAACTTCCTGACACAGTTGGCGAGTGAGCCAACTAGGGAAGGCACCCCATGCGACCTGTTGTTTGTGAACAGAGAAAGACTTGTGGGGGATGTGATGGTTGGAGGCCATCTTGGGCACAGCAACCACAAAATGATAGAGTTTTTGATTCTCAGAGGAGGGGGATTGACAGAACTGCTGCCTTGGAACTCCAAAGGGCAGACTTTGGCCTGTTTAGGAGCCTGGTTGACAGACTCCCTTGGGAGGCAGTCCTGATGGGCAAAGGAGTCCAGGAAGGCTGTACATCATTCAAGAAGGAACTCTTAAAGGTGCAGGTGCAAGCTGTCTGCATGTGCCTGAAAGATGAGCCAGCAGTGAAGAATGGCCTGGCTGTACAGAGAGCATTGGCTGGAATTTAGGAAAAAAAAAAAGAGTTTATGACGTTTGGAAGAAGGGGCAGGCAAATCAGGAGGACTAAGAGGAGGCTTTGATGTTATGCAGGGAGAAAATTAGAAGAGCCAAAGCCCAACTAGAACTTAATCTGGCTACTGCCATAAAAGACAAAAATGTATCTATAAATACATTAGGAACAAAAGGAGAATATCCATCCTTTATTGGATGCAGAGGAAAACATAATGACAAAGGATGAGGAAAAGGCTGAGGTACTTAATGCCTTCTTTGCCTCAGTCTTTAACAGGAAGACCAGTTGTTTTCTGGGTACCCAGCCCCCTGAGCAAGAAAACAGGGAAGGGGAGCAGAATGAAACCCCCGTAAACCAAGGAGAAATGGTTAGCAACTTGCTACACCACTTAGATACACAGAAGTCTATGGGACCAGATGGCTTCCACCCAGGGGTGATGAGGGAGCTGGAAGAAGTGCTCAGCAAGCCACTTTCCATCATTTATCAGCAGTCCTGGTTAACCGAGGAGGTCCCAGTTGACTGGAAGTTAGCAAACGGGATGCCCATCTGCAAGAAGGACTGGAAGGAGGATTGGGGGAACTACAAGCCTGTCAGTCTGACCTTGGTGCCAGGGAAGGCTATGGAGCAGCTCATCTTGAGTGCCACCACATGGCACGTACAGGACAAGCATGTGATCCAGCCCAGTCAGGATGGGTTTATGAAAGGCAAGTCCTGCTTGACTAACCTGGTCTCCTATGACAAGTTGACCTGCTTTGTGGATAAGGGGAAGGCTGTGAATGTTGTTACCCGGACTTTAGTAAAGCCTTTGACACCATTTCCCAGAGCATTCTCCTGGAGAAACAGGCTGCTCATGGCTTGGGTGGGCATATACTGTTGGCTGGGTAAAAAACTGTTTGGATGGTGACCCCAAAAGAGTTGTGGTGAATGGAGTGAAATCCAGTTGGTGGCCAGTGAGAACTGGTGTTCCCCAGGGCTCAGCATTGGGGCCAGTTCTGTTTAGTATCTTTTATCAATGATCTGGACGAGAGGATTGAGTGCACCCTTAGTAAGTTTGCAGACAACACCAAGTTGGGTGGGAGTGTTGATCTGCTTGAGGGTAAGAAGGCTCTACAGAGTGATCTGGACAGGCTGGATCGATGGGCTGAGGCCAATGGTAGAAGATTCAAGAAGGCCAAGTGCCAGGTCCTGCTCTTGGGTCACAACAACCCCATGCAACATGACAGGCACTCAGCACTGGTGAGGTCGCACCTCAAATCCTGTANTAGGAGCCAGCAGTGTGCCCAGGTGGCCAAGGAGGCCAATAGAATCATGGCTTGTATCAGAACTAGTGTGGCCAGCAGGACTAGGGAGGTGATTGTCCCTCTGTACTCAGCACTGGTGAGGTCGCACCTCAAATCCTGTATTCAGTTCTGGGCCCCTCACTACAAGAAAGACATTGTGGTGCTGGAGCGTGTCCAGAGAAGGGCAACAAAGCTGGTGAAGGGGCTAGAGCACAAGTCTTAGGAGGAACGGCTGAGGGAACTGGGGTTGTTTAGCCTGGAGAAAAGGAGGCTGAGGGGAGACTTTATCGGTCTCTACAACTACCTGAAAGGAGGTTGTCATGAGGTGGCTGTTGGTCTTTTCACCCAGGTAAAAAGTGAGAGAACAAGAGGAAATGTCCTTAAGTTTCAGCAGGGGAGGTTTAGCTTGGATATTAGGAAAGAATTCTTCACAGAAAAGGTTGTCAAGCATTGGAAGTAGCTTCCCAGGGAAGTGGTTGAGTCCCCATCCCTGGAGGTATTTCAAAGTTGTATAGATGTGGTGCTTAGGGACATGGTTTAGTGGTGGGCTTGGAAGTGCTAGGTTAATGGTTGGACTTGATGATCTCAAAAGGTGCTTTCCAACCTTAATGATTTTATCGTTCTATGGTTCTGTGATTCTGTATGTCAGGTGCATTTGGTTTTCATTATTATTGAATGTTTTTATATAACATAACAATACATATAATATATGTATACATCATTAAATACACAGTCTTCAAAAAGAGGTTTAGATTGTGGTTTTAGTGAACTAGAAGGTATTACAAAATAAGGTACCCCATATAGTGAATCAGAGCAGTTACAGTGAAGCAGATCCAGGTTTCTTTGAAGTGTTCTGAATGTGCCCCCACCCCCTGCCCTTCAAAATGCAGTGAGGTTGGTGGTAACTTAATTTCAAGAGCCGTATGTAAATTTTTGAAGCTTTTATAGAAGAGGTGAAGCAAATTGTGTGCAAACTGTGATTCCCTCCTCAGTCACTAAAACATTCATTCTCATAGTTCGGTTATTTTCTATTGTCTATTTCATTTATCAGCAAAGGGAGTGTATTGAGAGAACATCAGAAGCCACTAGTACTCCTTTTCAAAAAAATAAAAAGAGAAATAGGAAGTGATTCTGGCAATTACAGCAGAGTAAGCAAAAAATCCCGGAGGATGATTCTTTTCATTTCAATGGTATTTTTATGAAAACTTGTAATACAAACACAGATTCACAAACATTTTAAATAGATGTTTAAATAATTTGCATATTCTTTCTGATCTGAGCTCCATTTCCATTACACAGCCAAGGTCCAAAGTGTAGAAGGCTGGAAGTGCATAGCACTGTGATAACTGATTAAGAACACTGGAAATGTTGTAATGCTGACTAAATTAAGTGCTGCACATTTTTAGATTTAATTTAATAAGCTCTGTCTCTGAAGGTAAAAGGAATAACCCGCCATGAATATATATGAAAAATGCATAAGTCCAGGCTCAGATATTCAGTAGCTTTCTGTCCTCATCTCTTTTCAATGTTTCCTTTTTGTTGTATTTGCTTTAGAGGGAAATTTCAGGTCTTAAGGAGGTGTGTAGTTCAAAGAGGATAAGAGTTTTACCCACTGAATTAGCTTTTTGCTGCATATTTAATTAACTAGAAATTAGCTACACACTGTGACTTGATGATATCAGAAGTGGACTGCTAGAGTTTTATCTTTAGTGTCTTAATAGGACAACCGTGCCGTACATGCATATGTACATTCATTTGACATTGCTCTTACAAGAGATTATTTGTTAGAACAGATCTTCAATCCTTTTTTGAGCATGAGAGGAAACAGTGAAAACTGAGCTATTGATGTACACCAGTTGTTGGCAAGCAGTTATGTTTTTGCGTAATGCTGGGCATAGTTTAGAATTTATAGCCTCCAGCCCCAATTGTTTTTCTTAACAATTGTTTAACCTTCAAAATTTAACTAAAAATCTGGAAAAACATATAGACCACTTCTAGTGTTAGCACTCACATACACATCTGTATTTTAATGTCCTTACCACTTATGTGCTCTACAAAACGTAAATCATAGCATAACTTTTTTTTTCAACCAATGGATTCTAAGATGTTTACACTTTACACCTCTCCTTCCTGCTAGCTTTTCTTTACATTATTGTCTATAAAGGGAAGTCCTATATATTTATTAAGGCTATAAAACAAAGCAGTAATCCCCCCCTGTATGGACAGACATGTCCAACAGGTGTTCTCTGTGGTCCTCTTTACTCAGTGGCCTCTTAGATGTGAGAAGTGTTGGTTTCATTGTCATTGTGGTCTGCTTCTTATTGCCTTTTCTCTTATATCTTCTTTTGCCTGTTGCTTATCTTATGACTAGCAGCATGTCTGTCATGTGACAGGTTCACATTTGGTTGTGCGATGGCATCACATAGATGTAATTACATCATGTCATATTGTGCAGTTTCTGGGCATCCAGTCACGTAAGTATATACATCATCTGTATATCCATCATGTGAGGGACAGCGCAACCTGATTTGTGGTCTTATGAAGTTGGTCTTCTGGTCAAGGAAAACGTCAGGAAATATTTCCTTGAATATTAGCATAAAAGTCTGTGCGGCTTCCTGAGCCATATGTTGGTCTGTGTTTGAGGAGTTTTGCAGATGAATCTAACATGGGTGCCGTGGAAAACATCAGAAGATAGGAAAAAAATGGATGAAAGAATAATCCAGCTCATGACTGTATAGTTCAATAATGTATATCAAAGAAATTATACATCTTGAATTGAAATTTTAACCTTCTTACTTATTATTTCATCCATGTGTAGTTAAATCCAGAGCTGCTTTTTTGTTTTAATACTACCTTTCTATCAATGTGCACTCACAAACATTTTCAGGCATAGTCTAGCTGGTCATAAATCATCTGATTTATGATCTGTAACTTTATGGACTGATAGAAAACTAGGTCACTTTTCAATATGTATAGCATTGTGTGCAAAACAGAAAGAATAGAATTTGAGAGAGATGCCGCATTATGATACTGACTGCTCAAAAAACACAAAGTAGATTCTTACCACAGAGAAATGAGATAAAAAAATCTGTGTTCCACTCCACCTGCATCTGACTTTGGGCTGGTAGCTTTAACTAGAAATTTAAAACAGAATGAATAGTAGAAACTACTTATGATCAATTCTTTGAATTTGTGTCATTGCTGTATCTCAATACACTAAAGGTAGCTAGAAACGTTAATGGCCTGAGCTTTTCTGAGGTAGAGAAGCACTTTTACCTGAAGTTGCTTTTAAGTGTCCTTGTCTTGGTCTGACGTGACCAGATCTACTGCAGAACTTGAAAAATGCCATGTTTAGTTCTGTCCTCAGATATATGACTTCAAGGCACAAGGGGTTGGGAAGGATTAATGCCAATTTAAATGAATCCATAAGTGTATGGAAGAGATACAAAAGAATAAGAAAGACACATTGAGATGTTATCTAGGCTTATTAAATACCTGTGCCAGAGTGCTCTGCTTGGATTTCAAAAACATTCCTATCGCTTGTTCCTTGCTTGTTCCTACAGGCTATTTTGCACGTAATCATATTACATACAGCTGGCTGTAAGATTTGTTATATTTTTCTCAAAAGGTGAAAATGCTGGCTAGGAAACCAGCAAACAGAATTCAGAACACTACCAACAACCCCAGGCAAAATACCTGAGGCAGAAGTGCGCACATAGTTCAGAATTGAAAACTATAAAACCCTAGCATTTAGTCTGTAGACATGAGTATATACAAGTCAGTCTGGAAAAAGAGGGAAGCATTGTAATAGACTGCTGCCTTTGCAAGGGGCAGTGGTGTTTAGAAGCTGGAAAAAGGGCACTCTTTGACAAGAGAAAAATTCTGCTGAGCTGCAACTGATCAATAATACAGATAAAAAAGAAAAGATTATCTGTATCGGGAAAACACTTATTAAATTCAGATTAGGCATTTCTTTATCAGAAAGAGTGAAGTAGTTACCAAGCAGGTGACAAGGGAGTAAGAAGGTAAAATTCATTGTATATAGTGGCAATTTTACCCATATTATTAAGGTATCTGAACTAGATGTGTAAGTTAATAAACTGGACGAAGAGTGACAGCTTGTAATAATGTCTTGGTAAAAGACCTGGAATTGGCAGGAAACTCTTTTTATTTTGTTTTAGGAGATGCGAAGTAATTCAGAGTTCAGAGTCAAAGCAAGACTCCAACCCTAACCCACGATTTATGTAACTAGGCCGTTCCCCTTTCCTTGGGGAAAAGTGAAATCCATAATTAAGAATTTTTAAGAATGAGCAGATGACATGTCGTAAGTATATATTTTTAACCTATTCTCAAATAACCAAACCCAACAAACAAAACCAACCACCAAATCATCTGTACGTTCAAAACAAAATTATGATGTAATTCTTTCCATATAGCGAGAGCAAAATAGTTATAGAAATGTGTAAAAAAAGTGTTTTTTTTCCACTAAAAAAGAAGAAATTCTCGGAGACATGCTTTTTCAATGCTTTTGTAAAGAAAAAAAGATCCTCAGATTACTTTTTGCATTGCCTTTGGTATCTAGGATATCTTCTGGGAAAATATACTTTTTTGATATAATAGGGAACATATTGGACATTTAATCTGAGGGGAAGAAATAAATTGAGGACAATGACCAGAGATTCTGAACAGCACTGGGAAGAGCTAAAAATTTGGACCATCTGAAACACTAAAAGGGAAAATAAGGAAAATGGTAAGTAGGGAAATATTAAGTAGGGAAAGTAGAGGAAAAAGTAATAAGGAAAATAGTAAATAAAACAAAATGTACAAATATATCTCAAGATATTTAAGTCCATCTCTGAAATACCTATTTTAGCAGTATATGGGTACAACACACCCATGGATTTGTAAATACTGGGAAAGAAACATTTTTTTGATTCTGCAAGATACATGGGACATAAAGTGTAAATTTCAGTAAGGATCTGGAGAAACTGAAGGAGTTTCTATTAGAGAGGTCAAGTTCTGAAATATTTTTACAGAAAGCAAACATTCAGGTTGTCTGCTGATTCTTCCAAGTAGGATATTGGCACAGAGATTGTGTCTGGTATTTTGCACTAATAACATCAAAGAGAAGTCTCTGCTTTGGTAATTAAAATGTGAACAAAAGCTGAAAAGATGTTTTCAAAATGAGAAAGAAATTTCAGCCATGATCCATAAGAATATATAAATATATATTTTTATAAAAGGTTATTAAAGATTGGTGAAGCTGACTCTTATTGATCTTTCTACTAGTAGCTTGGTGGCAAGATCTTTAAGAGTGTGAGATTCGGCACAAATCATAGATACCACTCCTTACAGCATTTTCGATGTTCATGGAGCAAGGACAGGAGCTTGATTGCAGACCTGTCGTTCAGTACAGTGCAGTCCAGCAGCAACTGAGCATGAAACACTGCAGGTTGCACTTAAGTCATTAGAGCCTGGGACTTCATATATATTCCCTTTCAAAGTTACCCCATGTGTCGCTCTTACTACAAACTAGGGTTTTAAACAAAGAGAGCAGACTTGTGACTCTGTGTCACTGCAGAAAAATATATTTTCATAACAGTCCATGAAGGTTATTTGAATTAAGGAAAAGAAAGTTTCACCTATCTAGATGAAGCTCAGGTGCACAAGGAGATAGAACAAGCTGTGAAAGCTTGTTGCATAGGGCAACAGTGCAAGCTATAGATTACAGAGCCTAAACTGGTTGTTAGTAAACCAAATAATACCTCTCACTCGGCAATTGTAACACTCCTCGTCTTAAATTTGTAAGATAAGTTTCTTGCCAGTTTGCTAGAGACCTTTTCACTTTCATTCAGAGTACAGGAGAATCACTCTGAAATGAGATAGCATGAAAGACAAGATACAGTTTTTTGCTTTATCCCATTCACAAGCAGAGAAGGAGAGTCACACATAGTTTTCAGCTGCTATCCTATCCTGTGCTCTCATATACTGAATTACCAAAATGACAGATTGCCAATAAAACTGAAATAATCACATTCTAGGACAGCATGAGCAATATGGGGAAAGATGAAATCCATTTGTTGGTCTGTGTCTTCTGCTGGTAATGGAAAGTGTGTAGCTAGCTGACTCCTAATTACAAAAAAAAAAAAAAGCTAGCTAGTTACCTTTTATGATAATATGACCTTAATTTAGCGTCTGTGCTGGGCATGCCCGGTTAGCTAAGAATATATTATGCAAACCTGAGTCCTTTGAAAGGCTGATGGAAAGCAGACAAGAAGAGTCATGCTCAAAATGTAGGATTTTAATCACCACCTTCTTCAGCTGAAAAAAAATTACTCTCACACTCATATATTGCTATGGTCTTTTCCATTTAGCAATGTGGGAATGAAAAAAGTATTTTGACACTGAAGTTTGAGATTTCATGAACTAAAGTACTGAAGGTCTTGTGTAAAAAAGTAAAAATTGATAGAAGGCTTCCGTTGGACTCGGTAATCCACATAATCCATGCAAAAAATAAAGTATCAGTGATCTTCAGGATACACTAATGGAGGTGAAAGATCCAGGTCTGCTTATCATTGCACAGGTAAAAGCTAGGTTGAGTCATGGGAGGAAGTGGACAGTGGCTTAGATAAAGACACTGAAAATCAGTCACGTGAGAATGACTAATTACTACCACATTTTGTCTTAATGATAGTAATGAGCTACATAGCTGTGTAACATCAAAATATTTGCCAGGTATGTTTGTTAATATAGAAGAAAAAAGATATAAAATAGTAGCATTTATTGATTGTATATCACAAGGAAATATATCAATGGTTCAGCAAAGGAAGAGAGGATGAAATTTCTCTCTGACCGAGTAAAAAGTTGTTAACTGGTCAGTCAAGCACAGGATATAAAACACACATATCTAAGGAAGCAGAAAACTACTTATTCTATTCAAAAAGCACAGTCAGCTTATTTCCTCTGCAGGTAGCAAATACAGTAATTTTCCAGGAGAAAGACTGAGTCTGCCTGGGTGCTTTGGGAGACTTGATGGGAGAGCATGGCTGTAGGAATGTAACATTTCACCAAAAGGTAATGATTTTTGATGGAGGCAGTAAAGCAGAGGTTCTCTCCGAGAGTGCTGCCTGGGTTATAAAGTAAGGAAAAGATTGTGAATGCCTTACTACTATCTTTCCTGCGAGAGCATAGCAGCTATATCTGGTTTTGAGAGGGGGAGAAAGAACATTCTGTTTTAATCTTAGCTGAATAGACCAAGTCTTTCTTTTGAACACATTTATAAGTAGTAGAGATGGAGAGGAAAATAAAAAAAAATGGGTTATTTTGAAAGCTGGGGAGAAATATGCATTTTACTTTAACTTGGATTCCATTAAAGTGATTTTTAAATGTGTTGGTAACTGCGTGCCACTAAGATATTATGAACATAAGGATAGGACGAACCTAAACCTTCTCTCTCCAACACAGTGTTTGGGACATCCAGAAGATAATAGAGCAAGTCCCCATTTCATCTGCATAGATCAGGCGCCATAAAGATCAGATGAGCCAGAAAGGTTTTCCATTTACTCATAGCAGCCTGCAACACACTGTACTTAACGCACTACTGGGTGAACTAAATCGCGGTTTATCTGTCACACCAGTCAGAGGCAATATTATGGGTTTGGTTTGGTCTTGTTGTTCTAGAAAATTAAATCAGGGATAGTGAAAATACAAGTATTAAAGCAGAAGTAATTTTTGAAGACTTGGCATCACCTGGGTAAGAAGAGGCTGAATGGTCTGGTAGTATTAGACAGTTTCTCTGGTAAGCAGTGAGGTTTTTTGAATAAGTATATTAACTGCAGTGGTCGCCATGGCATGTGATGCAACTAGATATGAGTGAGTGAGTGGTAGGGCAGATAGATTTTCATAGTCAGTGTAGGTCCGTGTCTGAATTGTGGAAGTTGCATATATTTTTTTAAAAAAAAATCCTTATTTTAATAACGGTGTAGCTATTACAAAATAACAATGCCTTAAATTGCTACAATACTTTTTCTGTTTGCCAAAACCAATGAGTGAGTTGATTTAATTGATGTGTCAGTGATGTTTATAGAAATAATTATCATAAGGGGAAGAGAAATATGCTGTATAAGACTGCTTGAAATCACTGGTTTACAACAGTTTCAATTTTTTAGCCCCCTAACATGTCCCATACAGAGAGCTTCATTAATTCATTTTTGTTTCTTCTTGATCGGCTGTCAAAACCAGATATTTGTGTCTCATTGAAGGCCACTTGTGGTTCCTCTAGGATGAAACAGGCTTTAAATACACTAGTTGTGAGATGAATTGTGAAGTATAATGTAGGATTTTACGTATTTATATTTTATAAATCAAATTACTTGGAAGTGGAAACCTTGATAAATAAGCATTTATCATCTTATGTGAAATCGTTAACACCTTATTTAGGAGGTTGGTTTGGATGAGTAGACATCTTTCTATGAATATGTGGAAGTTTGTTGATCTTCTGCAAGCCCAGTGCGTTTTTGAAAATGAGAAATCCCTAAAGACCTGGTTGTCGCTTTGAGAGTTCCAGAAGGTAGTTTGTGCAACAGCTTCTTGAGCTACAGGTCAGAAAAGTTGAAATCAAATTCTGGCCCTTTGTTCTTGATCTTGTCTAAGCCTCTGAGCTCTGATCAGCACAACAGTTACTCTCTATGAAGATTAATACAATCACCTCTTTTGTTATGTGCACAATTTAAAACAGAAAAGGTAGAGAAAGGTGTAGAAGGACCAAATTTTTAAAAAATGTATGTTTGTGATCACTAAATACTCTTTGATTGCTTAAAGAGAGAACCTGAATTTGCAGTACAGAAAGAAAAACAGAAATATCACGGGGTTTCGAGTGCAAATGACATAATATGTTCCTGCTCCCCATTGGACTTAGGTTCCTATGTGGTTTTATTGTCAATTTACTTTACCTGCTTCAGGGAAATTGAGATTCCCTGAATCCATTTGTTTTTCTTCAAGCACCTTTGATGAAGGAAGATGTAAAATACTTGATGAGATATTTGCTGCTTTTAAAATTTAGTTGAATTTTGAGCTTGCAAAAGCTAAAAAATCCCATCTAAGTTATTCAGAGTCCTACTATGGTCTTTTGTAATGCTTGTTACCACCTCTATGAGAAAATGGATCCATGCTGTCTATAGATGAACCATAGTAATAAATCACCTACATTTTACATAACCACTTGTTTCAATTTTTCTGTTGCTGATATGATACAAGCAGCTGCTTTGATTGTTGGGACTACAAAAACATTTTTGCTTCTGTATTTTACTAAAGGAGAATGAAATCTTTTTGCTCCACAGATTGAGGGAAGGGAGGAAGTGATGAAGGGCCATAGTCAGATAGTTTCCTAAGCAGGAAGCCGGAGTGGGAACAAACAGAAAGTGGAAGGGAACGGCCGCTTTCACTCATCAGGGTAAAAAGGTAAAGTAAGGCTTGTTCAATAAGGAGTGCTTATTGGGTAACAGAAGCATGGAACAAATTAGATGATGTTTCATCTGAGGGTTTTTTTTGGGTCTTTCTGAGATTTTCTTCAGGTGTGAACTCATACGAGAAATTTACTTTGATGCTGAGGAACCATTTGCTTGTTCTTTCAGCTGTATATACTTCCTACTGATTATCGTGTTATCGGTAGTTAAAATATGCAGAGTTTAAGATCAGCTAAAGCGCCTTAAAAGTGTAGATAGTTTGTGAACTGAATAAGAAAAACAATTTTGATCAATGTGTAGAAATCAAATTCAAGATAATGCTGTACTATCATTAATAAGTAGTACTAAAAAATATAACCAGTTCACCTTGAAAATAATGGTGCATTTCAGCAAGCTTCTGTAGGATACAAAAGAGTGCCATATATTAGACAAAAGCAGTGAATTACACACAGTGCTATTAAAATGCAGTTGTTATAAAAAGAGGTTTTATAGAGGATAATCATCCACTCTCTGTGGGGGGGAGAAGAGTTCAATAATATTCATGACATAGTGCACCTGAATAATCAAGTTTCTTATTCTTTTCTATGCAGAATAACTTCCCTTTGAACATAATACACAATTTAGAATAGCCCCAAATTATAACTCAACAAATAAATTGCTGTGCATATTCTATAGATTGCAATCAGCCTGGAAAATTGCAAGGAAGCATAGCTTCCCCACCCCCCCCCACCCCCCAGGTGGCTTTCCTTCACCAAAAACTCATTGGTATATGCTCTCCTAGAGCTTCTAAGCTATTAAAGAAACTGATGGTGTTTCAGATTTTATTTTGGTTTTTTTTTTTAAGTGTGGGCATTTCACGGTTACATGCATGGTAGGTCATAAAAGCAAATGCATGTTGCATGATCTGTGCATGGGACTTCCTGCAACGTGAAGGTGCCAACAAGACAATCTTAGAAGGGAAATCGCAGAAGCTGAGGAAAGCACTTTCTATGACACATAGTTTTTAAGTAACATTGTCAACTATTAATCCAATTTTGTATTCTCAGAATGCAGTTTTTAAAAATGACATAAACTTAATCTATCACTTAAAGCCAAAAAGGACCAAGTAAATATTGCAGATATAGGGTTGGATTTCGTTCAGATCCTAGCTCTGGTATATTCTGTTGCTTGCCCGAATGGATTTTTTCAGATCACTTCTCTACCTACTTTTGATTCTCTCTTTGTGAAATATAGTTGTCATTCATATTCGGTGAGGATCTGTCAAGACGTTTTATTCATTAATGCTTAGAAATTCACGTGCTACACTCTGAAGCATTTATTGATATGGTCTATATGGACGTACAAATGAACAGTCCTACTATATACACTGCTTAGTATTATTTATATCACTATTTAGTTTTTTGGTCTTTGGAAGATTATGAAAGCAGCTTTTTCTGTAGTAAATATATTTTTTCTGTAATCTTTAAAAAGTTTGATGTGCTTCATGTTCACCACCATCAAACTGTGCTGTATATAACCATACTGCTATATTATAAACCTTTCATTTATGTTTTCTTTACATTAGTTATTACTTCCACAAAAAATGTTTGTTGTTGTTTGTGGGGTTGTTTTGTTTATTTTCTTCCTAAACAGGAAAGAAAAAGTTGAAACCCAATTTTTGTTTTGTTGTAATGTATATTTTCTTGGTTTGCCTGCATTACAGTTAGCATGCTGTGTCAGATTTTTTTTTTCCTGAGAAGTTCAGTCATGGAGTTCAAGGTAACAGTGACAACGTATCTACTAACGTCATAGCTGTAAAGTAGAATTTCACTGGTGTCAGTATTTTCAGAGGGTGCATACTAAGTGTATTAGATGCAAGGGACACAAACTCTGCTTCCTTTATGATGGACGCTCTGCCAAAACTTACATGGTAAATATTATGAACCTGCTATTAATGAACAGCGTATTGAGGAGGTCCATGGAAGGACATTATACCACACTGAAAAGAAAATTTAACTTCCTCTGTATGTGGAACATGAAAAAATTCTACCTACATCTTCTTTCAATGCAAAACTGAATGGAGTATTATCCATTTTTGTTTCCTCAACGGAAAAGATAGCAGAAATATTCTCCTTTAATGTATTATTATTTGTAGTGCATGCAAAGACTATAGTATGGACATCAAAGAATGATGTTTTAGTTGCCTTGTGGTTTACAGATTTTTTAAAAGAAGAGTATTTTCAGCTTTTTTTCTGTCTTCCAGTTTTTACTTGTCTTTCCTGTGGTTGACTCTGAAAAAGACTGTTTCCAGCATTTTGGCTTCTGAGCTGAGAAATGAGTTTGTGTAATGAGTGAGCACATGCTTTCGAACAGAGAAATGAGCAGAACCAGAAGCAACATCAGGAAAAATGGTCCATAGTGACCAAAGGAACGTCGTGCTGTTTACCCAGGGCACTACGTACTCACGTCCCACTGTGCTTTGCAGCTGTTCTGAACAGAAGTAGTACTGGGTGTCCTGGAATATGTTGTCTGCAGTGACCATATGCAGAAAAAGTAGCCGTAGGAAATTTATAGGCTACATAAGAAGCATTCACAGAATTGCAATTGCACTATATCCTTGAAGCAAATTTGTCCAAAATCCTTGATTAAATTACTGAAATTTGCAGCACTGAGTGTGTATAATGTTTTTCAGTCTTTCTAGTATAAGAATGAGAAAACTCAAGTATCAGTTTTTCAGGATATTAGGGACTTGAGGAGTTCATTTCAGGTGAAACTGATGTATACTGATTCTTTTTTTCCCCCCCGCAAGCTACTTTTTCTTTTTCTGAAGTGCCATTTTAAAATGTCTCCAAATCCTATGATCACAAAGGTTTATTTTGTCATTCATATCATTGCTCTAAAATGCATTCAAGAAAAGTGGTAAATTATTTGTTGGGCGTTTTTCAGCATCATTTTCACAAATGTTTCCCCACTGTTTTCCTTTTTCTTTTTCGTTATGAACTTTAGCTAAACAAAAGGGAACTAATGAACTCACAGAGATGAACGACTGACGTGCCGTTGACTTCATGATTTATGTGGATGAAAAAGAAATTAAGATTTTTTTACTAACATGCTGTCCTCCCTGTGCTGCTTTTTCCGGATGTTTGCCCATCCTCTTTCTTGGCTCTTCATAAGAAAATATGTGGGTGGGAGATAGGTTAGCCTGTGATTATTATTATTCTTCTTTCTTTTTTTCTACCCTTTTTTTTTTGGGTGTTGTTGCTAGCTGTGTGAATGCTATACTTTTCAACTGTATGTTTCTAGCCTCTTTAATAAGCCTAAGCAGATTTTTGTGTCATTGATAAAAATCTGTAACAATACTTTGCTTGTCCTCAGTGCTTGTCTACATGTTTATCTGGTACCTGAAATCTAGAAAATCTTTTATCTTTTGTTTTTAAGGTCTGATCACTGGTTGCTCAGGAGAAAATCGCTTGTTGACTCCTGCAGGCAAGTTTGCTAGATTCCAAATTCAGTTTGCTTAGTGTCTGCATAACAATGAAGTGTCAGATCTGTTGCTGTTTATTGAGTTAAACGGTGTTACAAAAAAAAAAAAAAGGTAAGAAAAAAAAGCAGCAAAACAAAAAAAAAAGACATCATTGACTTTTAAGTGACTACAAATTTAATAACAAAGTAAATGTACAAATTCAGAGAAAATATCCAGAATGTCAACAATACTCAGTAGTTTACTGAAATATATTTATTGAAGAAGGCAGGACTATAAGAAAGTGATCTGAGATCAGAAACATTTTCTATCAGTTGGTCCCATTCCCCACATTAATTTTGTTTTCCTCTGAGCTCCAAGGTGTCTGTGCAAAGACAAAATGCACATCTGCTTCCTTGAGAGGGTTCTGCTTCAAGCAATGTCATAACCCACCCAGGCTCTCAAAGTGACATGCAAGACTTTCCCTACCCTTCTCCCTTCTCTGTGAAATATTTCACGATGGAAGAGAAGTGTTAGGCTCCTCTGAGTGATTTCTGCTCAGCCAAACTAATTCCATTATCCGTTAGTCATGTTTACATCAGGCTAACAGCTAGTAACTCATGTGGAACTCTGTAACTGTCTTTAATCTTGTTCTTCATCCAAGCCAACGCTCCATGAGCCCGGCTTTCTCTGATTATTAATGGTGATGGGTAAGTGTCCTGTCAGGCTTCTGCTCATGGAATCAGAAAGAGGCACAAGGTCAGCCCTTTCAGACCAGCTCTCTGGAGTGACATATGATAATCACAAGTACCCGCCCTCCTAAGGGAAAGAGCTGGCTACCTCATACGGAGTCTTGAAATAGTAATGTAGAGCTTGTTCTCACACAATCCATTACGTAGTCGAATTTTCACTTCTGAAAAAGTTGGAGATAGAGGTAGAGAGAATTGTGACTGATGAGAAGTCTGCTGTCGGCTCGGTTGCAGGCTGTTTATATCCAAGTGAGTCTTTTTTGTCGTAAAATGATCTTACAGAAGATTTCTAAATCCCAGTAGGCACACAGATGCCAAAGAATGAAATAAAGCATGGATGACACATTGTGAAAAAATTACTTTTTAATACTTTTCTGATTGACTTAAATGATTCAGAGTACCAGCAGTATTACAGAGCAATACTTATTTTATATTAAATTGCTAAAATGTTTATGTACGAGTACTTGAAGGTATGAGTAGGTACTATAATTCTCATGCATGTTTATGTAGACAGCAAAAAATTATTAGTCTCAGTACAGTAATGTCAAGTCACAGCTTTAACTTTAGACAATATTGGATGAGAAAGAATGAAGTAGGGGGAAGAACTTATTTAAGCAGTTTCTATTCAACCAGGTAAATCTGCTCTACTGTTACAGTCACAATGAGTATAGTGTAAGCAACTGCAGGGTACGTGATCATGCTCTTCATCCTAGACACTGCTCAAGAAGCCTGTCTTTCTCTACTGAATAAAGATGGTGTGCAGGTATCTTGGCAGTCTTCAGTTTGTGGAATCTGAATGAGGCCAAGAGCAGACCTTGCTAAGGAATCTCTAATTTATGCAGCCCTGGAATGCCCTGAACCTACTTATAAGGAAGTTAGTGCTTTTGTGATTTATTTATTTTTTTGTTTAAAAAAAAGCAAACTATGAAAAAGCCCTGTGCCACAATTACTTGGTCATGTAAGTCTGCCAGGAAGAAAAAATAAAGTTTAGAATCGAAGTCATCCCTGTACTATGTGCATGTTCTGTGTTCTGCAACAGTCTCTTTTATCTATTCCAATGTAAAATCCTGAAGTCTGAAATGGACAACCACATCCTTATCTTAAGATGTATCATATCTGCAAACAGATAATGGTTAATTGAATGCGAAGGAAAATTAAGGGGTATAGTGGGATCTGTGGACTTGTGGATTGTCTCTTGATGGAAGTAGAAAGCAATGGTGGTTCATGTTTAAAACTTAACTGCATATTGTAAAGAACAATTACAAAATTATATGAATAGGCATAAGGGACTTTAAAATCTTTTTAGCCATTTGAGTTCATAATTTACATACAAAATCTCTTTTCTTCCCTTTCTCTTTCAAAACTATTAATAGTTTTCTTCACAAGAATCTAGTTCATTATAAAATTGATAGCTGGTAAATAAATATTTGGGGTAAATTCAGAATGTATTTGACATTATAAAAAGCCAAAGTCATTTTGTACAACTCTACAAGCACTTGAACTAAATAGTTTTGGTCTATGAAGTTGGCTATTTTTTCGTTATTCTTCAAAGTTGTTGGTTAGTAGCTGTGGTACTGTGGTGGTATTATTTAAGCTCCTGAAGTTTTGTGAATGTCTACAGAATATAATTAAAATATAGAATAAGAATATAGAGCCATATTCTGCTCTCCGCTAAGGGTATATTCAATAACGTGACTGATTTTCCTTGTATCACAAAACTGACATTAGAAATTGACACTTTCCAGCTCTTTACAATTTTTAATGAATGTAATCACTTCTTACCTTAGTGGATAAAGAATGAAATATAGAATGATATTCTTAATTCAGACAATGGAAAAAAAAAAAAAGACATATGGGTAATTTATTATTTTTTTTTTAAAGTCAAGTGCAATAAAGATTAAATTTAGTTAAGCATTTTTCCCTATTTTTTGGTATGGAATGAAGAGTAATCTCTTTAACTCAATTATCTTTGTTGTTTCCCTTTCTTAAATAAGCACCAGGTTTTGGGTAGCAGTGATTCTGTACGACAGAAATCTTAGGTGACTTACTGGTCTTTGACTCAAAGTAAGAACTTTCTGTTACTGTACGTAACTGGAAAGATGAGAGGAGAACACAAGTGATACAAGTGGATGAAGAAAGCAAAGCCGAGTTCATGGGCCCCATGAAGGTTGGTTTGCAAGCCTCGATAGCTAGAGCAGGTGCAAGCACACAGGTCTGCCAAGAAACTTTGTGTTGACAGCATGATGGAAATTCATGCAAATAAGTGTTTCATGTCACAACTCAGCATTTGGTACATGAAAATTATGCTGATTTTGTAAAATTAAACTGTCATTTTATGGAGAGAAATATTTAGAGCTGCTGTGCTACAGCATTCAATCATGTGAACATAAGTACAGGCTGACTTAAGAATCTCAGGACCCTCTGAGTCCTTGCTCTTCCTGACAGGTTCCAGGAACGCTGTAGCCTCCTTTGCATAACTCTTTCTGCTGCTGAATCTTTTGTACATGACGCTGCTGAATTTCTGAGGTCTCCAACTCGTAAGGCCGTTGCCCATCATGGGGAAGTAGATTTTACCACTCTGCTAATATGACACGTTAAACCATCTGGGCAGACTTCCGGTTTGCGTTCTCTATTGAAAATTGCTTTTACAGTTTTCTGCTTTTGCTTTGTTGAATAGCGTCTTGTAATCTTCTCTCCTCCTCTTTTGCTTTTACCTCCCACAACTGATAACTCCAACTGAACTGTGCTTCATTTAATTGATGATAGCAGTTGCTCTGGGGTACAGGGCTACTGTGTACCTGGTTTTATTTCAATCTTTTTTGCTGGTGTCTTTGTTCATAAAGGTTTGCAGAGTTTCTGCTATTAAAAGAGAATGGAAAACTATTTTTAAAATTTTTTTTAGGAATAAAGCACAATTTACAAAGACAAGATGGAATTTCAAAATACTATATGAAATGAAAACGTACATTTTTTTTTAGTTTTTGAGTTTTAAGGTCAGTAGGCATTTTTTCAATGTTGACTATTTTAATTCCAAAACATTTTTGTTTTAAAATGTATTTTATGTCTGAAAAAAAATCTATTTTGAAAAACTCTGAAAGGGAACAGTGTTTTTAAAAATACTTCCTCCTTTTGTTTCTCAGATAATTTTTCTTTAGTTTTATGTTATTTAACTTAGTTTAACCAACAATACTATTTCTGATAGGAAGCTTTTCATATAAATTGTCATTCATATTTACTTTTCAACAAACAACTGAAGGACAGTTCAGACCTAGAAGGCCCAAAAGAGCTAGCTTTCCACCTTAAGAAGTTTCCTACTTTATATAATCCTAGTAGAGTATATTTTACATTTAATCTAATTGTATTATTTTTGGTAGCATATGCATGTCTCTCTGCTTTCTTTGCCTCTATTTTCTACAAACTGAAAAGGAAGAACTTTTTAAAGTTACATTTGGGGATTTTGCTGTGAAGACCTGTCATATTAACTCTTCCGGTGAGTCCCAGAATCCCGCAGCACGGACTATCAATAAGACGTAGTGTCGTGTGGGAGGTACATTCTTCCCCAACTCCACCCAAAATCATGATGCTAGCGATCAAATTTTATATGCAAGAGGACTTCCATTGGGTTAACTGAGAGTCCACCACAGTTGTTAGCCTTATGCTTCTCTGCTGTGAGCAGAAATCAAGAATGCAATATGTGTACAGCATCATGTTCTTCCTCCTGCACTATCCTCTGTCACCTCAAGAACCTTCTGGGGCACATTATGATTTATTTTATTTCTTTTCTGTGTCAAAATTAAATATATAGTTCCAGTTTTGACAAAAGAAAATTTAAAAATGAAGCATGGAATGTGAAAGTGCTACACTAAGTGCTTTAAATTTCAAAATAAATATTACTGGCACACAGTCAAAATAATAGAAAGTGCATATGAGTTTTGTACGGGGGAATTATACTCTTTGTGATAATGCATTATTTTCAGTTGTTTTTTAGCGCAAGAATACACTTCATTTTCTTATTTCCACATCTAGGCACTGGACCACTGCACTTTGTGGAAAGTGGAAGATGTACTAAGTGGCTACTTTGTTTTTGTTTTTTTTTCTACTGGAGAACACCAGCTCTATTGTTGAGTCTTTTTTGGAGTGTATATGATATGGGAGGGGAAATTTACACCTTTAAAAAATCTGAGGAAGTCATATCATTGGTGGTGTCCTTCAGAATTATTTACCCTATATAAATTTGGAATTGGAAAGGAATTTTACACTGTATTGGGAAGGTTAATTTATGTTAGTCAGCAGTCAATATGTTTGGTGTTTTTCTGACAATTTACCACTCTTAGGCATGCCTGTAAGGAATGCACTTTCATTTTTCTTGTGAGGCATATACACAAATATTTGTACATATATGGGGGTGTGTGTTAGTATTTATGTATAAATATACACATAGAAACAACACAAAATAAAGGAAAATTTTTTGTCCTGACATTGCTGGCCTAAACACCAAAGCAAATGTAGTTGTCATGAAATCTTTGTCCTGCTTAATGGGGAGATTGTATCATATGAATGACTGAGAATTATTTGATTTTTGAAATAACTTGAAGAAAATTAGAGACCTGAGGGTTTTTCCTTGATTTCCTAGGACTGTGTGTGTATATGTATATAAAAAAAACGAATAAGAGTTGGTAGGAAAATTTGTAATTCTTGGCTTTGGCTTTACTCTGAGAAAAATAAACATTTTCTGTTTTTCTTCTTTGGGAGATGGAATGCTTAATCTTTTCTGTATGCTGTAACTTTTTCCAGTACCTGCACAAGTAAGCAGACTCTAAGTTTTAACACGGCATATAGTCGTGCCTCCTATACAAACTGATCACAAACAGATACGTTTTACCCGATGCTAATATGTATCTAAAATCTTGTCCTCAATTTCCAAACTACTGTGAGATTTTCCAACCCTCTGACTGAGAGCATCTTTGAGAAGCAGACCTCTTTAATTCAGGTGTCTAACTATAAACTTAATGTCTTGTGTTAGCTGTTGCATTTTAATAAACAAGAGAGTCCCATTGCCTCTTTCTTCCCTTTGCCCTCCTCTAAATACGAGTTCTAAAATTTGCTACGGCAGATAAGAAGGGGAGATAGGGACGGCGATTAATAAGTGAGCAGTAAGGGGATGAGTTGATCAACGTGTTGACAAGCTGGAATGCTGGTGCTGTATTTTGTTCTTAATTTATGTAACTTGAGCCAGTTAGACAACTGGGATGCTGCACAGTTGCTGGCACTCATCTGTGTATTTATGGGGCAATTAGCAATTCCCTGCACCTTGTCTGCAGGTTCACTTACAGAACCGTGATGTGGTTATTTCTCAGTAACAGCAAAACATGAAAGTCTCTGTAATGTGGCTGAAAGCTGTTATTTGCATAACTATTATTCAGGTTGTTTCTGAACAAGGGATGAGTAGGTAAGTCTTTTTCATTGATTAGCTGAGAGCCATTTTAGCCACCTCATTAAGAAAAAATCACAATAATTATTCTGCTCTGATTGTCCACTGCTCTCCAGAGCTACTGCCCAGCCAGGCTACAAACTATTGCCCCAGATGCTAACTAGTTAAATAATTAATTATCATTAGTGATGCTTGAATACCGTGATTATGGCTAACACAGGTAACAGAGAAGTAGAGCCTTTTTTACTGAGCTGGGAAGGTCCTTCAGAAGGCACCGTATTTTCTGTATTTGGAGGGTATACATCCTAGAGGATGAATTGCTTATTCTGTGCTAATGGCAAACCTAAATCTTGGAACCTTTTTTTTTCTTTTTGTTTCCTTTAGTGACAATAGTTTTGTTTCTGAGCTTTCCATCATTATGCAAACAAGTATAGCAGAAACATAATGATAAATATTGATATGTAAGCATATGAGATTTCAGCCGTTCTGAGGTGGAAAACGTGACTTGCCAAACATTTAGCAAAACAGAAAGGAAAAATACAGGGATAGCCCCTTTCCCCCCCAGTATTATCAAAATATAGTTAGGGCTCTCAAGTGGGTGACCTTAGTGCCAGTCCAGGTTTTGAACTGCTCACAGGCATTCTGTTTCACACGTGTCTGTTGGGCTCCCATCTGGTTTCTTTCTTCCTTTGGTCCTCACCAGAAATTCCTTTCTCTCTTTGTGCCTGAATGAAGCTAGCAGGTAAATAGGTGGAAACACATCTGAACAGTTCAGCAGATGCTGGGGTATACAGGGTTGCAAGTGGTGAATAAATGAAAAATTCTCGTTGATCACATGAGTTTCTTGCGTTATGTTTTGTCTGCAAAACCAAAGGGGTAGTAAAGCCAATAATGGTCGACATCATCTCAAAAGTAAAACTTTATTCAGTTTCTAAGTTGCAAGGTTTGGATGTTAATGCTCTTTAATGCCACAAACCATATAAAAATGTGTACGTGTATCAAAGGGGTAAAAGCAAAGAATTGTTTTAGTTCTTTTTGAAATGGAAATGGTCTCTTCCTGGGGATAAAACCCTCCCAGGAATTTCAAAAGCTCTAACATCACAGAAAATTTTAGCTAAAGTGAGGCAAAGGCATAAAAGCAGTTCAACTGGAATTTCTCTAAGCGATAAGCTTTTACTGTCTTTCATATCATGAATTGCTTTTAACACCTTAGTAATACCTAGCAAATAAAATACTTTATTTTATGGTAAATTAATTGTTCACTATATTTGCAAATAATCTGTCATAAAATGATAAGAAATAATTTTACTC
The DNA here is from genome assembly GCA_013398815.1 of Ibidorhyncha struthersii. Classification (NCBI taxonomy): domain Eukaryota; kingdom Metazoa; phylum Chordata; class Aves; order Charadriiformes; family Charadriidae; genus Ibidorhyncha; species Ibidorhyncha struthersii. Next base: position 136,969 of record VZSZ01002964.1, on the reverse strand, counting down.
TCTGTTAGAGAAAGGTAAGAAGCTGAGTACGTTTTTAAAGAATATTAGATAGAAATGAATTAATTTACAGATATATTTCATAAAGCTCACTGTGTGAACTGAGCTTTCTTTACTTACATATGAAGATTATTCAGATAACAATTGTGTCACCAAACAAAGTTTGATTATTATGTTTATGAAAAAGTATGGCCCAAAACCATTAACACTTAGAGCTTTATATGAAAAAAAATATTTTTTTTCATATAAATATTTTAGGTATCATAGATGAGCTAATCTTTCTGTTCACTAGAATAAAATGCTATCTTCCAAATAGAATTTATTTGTTGCATTTAGTGTCTATTAAGTATCTGTATGTTCATTGCTATTAATTTGTAAGTCTTTAGAGTACAGAGCACATCTTGTTCCTTTAAATCATTCTCAGGATTTCACCAGGTGCTTGAAGTCTATAGTAGCTCTGAAAAATCAAGCTACATTTATTTAGAAACATAGAACATACACCTATATTTTGGGCTCCCATGTTAACTAACGCAATTACCAGTAATAATAAATAGAGGCTAATGCATTTCTAAAGAAGAAATTGGGAAATTAATTGAAAAGTGAAGTACAACCTTCTCTAAAATTCCTTGGGACTTTCAAAGACTCCTTTCCTAGGAGGAAGAGAAGAGAGTTTGAGAAATGATAGAGTTTATTTTGGCTTACCTACTGGCTTGGCATGAACAACAAAAGCTACCTTCTCAAAGAGACTTGGTCATAGTGCTTGTGGGCGACGCTTTGAAACTCCAGAAGACCAGGAAGTCCCTTGCTGGTAATTAACAGAGCAAGGAAGCTCCAGCCCCACTGAAGGAGGACCAGGTTGGGAGCACTTTAACAATCTGGACATACAGGTCCACGGGGCCTGGTGGCTTGCATCTATGAATGCTGTGGGAGCTGGCAGATGTCACTGCAAGGCCACTCTCAGTTATCTTTGAAAGGTCATGATAATCAGGAGAGGTTTCCAAGGGCTAGAAGACAGCAAATGTCACCCATATCTTCAAGAACAGTAAGAAGGAAGATAAGGGGAACTACAGGCCAGTCAGCCTCACCTACGTCCCTGGGCAAGTAATGGAGCCCTGGAAACCATTTCCAAATACATGAAGGACAAGAAAGTGGCTGAGAGTAGTCAGTATGGACTTACAAAGGAGAAATCATGCTTAACCAACCTGGTAGGCTTCTATAATGAGGTGACTAGCTTTGTGGATAAGGGGACAGTAGTGGTATTGTTTACCTTGACTTTAAAACGTCTTTTCACACTGTCTGGCAAACTTCCTCATAGAGAAGCTGGTGAAGTACTTATTAGATAAGTGGACAGTGAGGTGGATCAGAAACTTGCAGAATGACCAGGCCACTGGAATAGATTGCCCAGAGAGATTGTGGAGTCTCCATCTGTGGAGAAATTCAAAACCCGACAGGACATGGTTCTGGGCAACCTGCTGTAGCTGCCCCCGATTGAGCTGGGGGGTTGGACTAGGTGGTCTCAAGAAGTCCTTTCCAACCTCAACCATTCTATGATTCTGTGATGAGCAGAACCACACAGTGGGTCACGCTTGACCACACATCAGAAATTACATTGGGATACATATATATTTATTTCCACTAGAGCAATAGCTCCGTGTTTTTTCAGTGCAGAGTGTTAGCCTTCTTTCTAGCCTAGTCTTTGGCCCAGTACTCTATTTCTGCCTAGACTAAATGTATGTATCTCGTTGGGCTGTGTCCTCTAGTAAGGTTAATTCACTTATTTAGGGAAGTATTTGATTTAGGTTGCTCCAGACTAAATGTGTCAATCTTTCTACCTTGAACCCTCAAGGGTTTTTTTTTGGTACAGTAGGACTGTGCCCTTAGCGATTACAATATATCTGCAATATATATATTGGGTGCAATCTATAATACTGCAGGTATGACATTATCCTCTCCCCATAATGCTGTTCTTTGTGAGTTCAAGCTGAGGTGCAATTTCATCAGGGACTATTTCAGCACTTTGTTTCACTGAGCTTAACCTTAAAAAGGCATTATTGATTTCCTGTCTAAACCACAGTTTTGCAAACTGCAGTAACTAGACAAAATTATGCTTATTATAAAAAAAAATTAAAAAGTGCAGTAAACAAGCTGTTCATTACATGTCTTGAACTATGTTATATAAAATATAAATCAGCTGTCCACTATACAGTTGCATTTTCACTGTAGCATGGAGGGAACTTGGACAAAAATAAGAGAGAAACTTTGCTTAAATTGCAAACACAAAAGAAAACCAAACCACTACCTTTCATGAAGACTGAGGATATTGGGTGTAATATTTTTTGAAAATATGTGCTTTATTTTAATTAATACTGATTTATCTGACTATTAAAATAATTTAAAACAGGATGTTAGAGGAAAAGCATAAGAAGATGATATGGATTCTATTCTAAGTTAAAGCAGTGCTAAATGAAAATGGCTTATGACTCTTTATGGACATTTTTGTTTCCAAATTTTTTTTTAACGTTGTAAATAAGATTTCAAAGAATGATGAGATTTTGCATTTCACATTTAAACTTGTCTATTTCCTGTATTTTTTGTAATGCTGGGAGACTGTGAAGAACACAGCAGAGACAAAAGAATACATGCCTTTAATTTATTAAATTAAACAGATACTTGCATGACTGAAATTATGAAAATATATTCACTCCAGTTAAAAGAGGCCCATTTGTGTACCATATGGGAAAAAAGGGGTCAGTGAGAGGGAGCCTCCAATAATTTATGTTGCTGGGTGTGTTATACAGATGACAAGACCCATCTCTCCTCTAATACATTATGTTTGTGTCCTTTTAGTTTAAAATTTGAAGAGTAGGAAAGTATCTGAAAGGAAAAATATTTTCATGAGTAAGATTTGCGTTTATTTCTCTGGACAGGACAAATAAGGCTGCAGTAGTAAGTGCCACTGAAATGAGCCCCCTATTTCCCCCTGCACCACCTCATCTATTGTCTGCATTGGGTCTTAATTGCTGAAATTCACAGCAAGCATCTGTTATAAAATTACTCAGTTCATTAGACTTGAATTTGGGAAATTAACGGTCGCACACGAGAGACATAAGAATTTATAAAGATGAAAGTCAGGCAACAATATTGTTTTGTCTTTTCTAGAGACTGTACACAAAACGCCTCGTGGTTGCTTTGAACATCTGAGTTCAATTGCTGACTTAGGTTAGGAACACTTCCACGTTGACTGGAGAGTGAAAGTTTTTACTTGAGTAAAGGGTTTCTTGAGGAGAGACAAGCTGTTCACAGACAGCTCTGATATTTGGTGAATTTTCATGAAATACATCTGGTTCTGAACAACAAAAAACAAACGAGGATTACTTTGGCTGAAGTTGTTTCTAGATGGCTGTACTCTAATTAGAATAGGTGGTGTCAGTCTAACTAGAGCCTGCCTCAATTGCTGTGATGACTGTATATTGCCGTGCTGTAATGGTGGGTAAAATAAAGAAAAGCTTTTTAAAGAACAGAAATAGAAGCCCCAGAGGTACTGTTTCTGATGTTTTAAAACTCATGAAAGTTGTTTTTTTTCTTTAGTTCATCAATGATCAGAAAAGGGTCACAGGCTCATTACAACTGCCAGTCCCAACGGAGCATATGTAGGTAGGGTGAGAACAAGTCAAAACAAGTTGTGAAAAGAGATAAATTACCAAGCATAAGAGTTACTTATTATTGAGCATTGGAGTAAGCCCAGTATAAACTAAGTGATTCCAGAATATTGAGAGGCCTGAGCTGAATGTTCTCACAGTTAACAAAATTGATGGGTTATCTCTCAGTCCTGTTGTCTCTGGGACTACCTGTTAATATTCACAAGACTGAATTCACAAAGCTTGAAACTCGTTGGGCAAAACTGCTGTCTGTCATTTTTTCCTGAGGAGGGTACCCGTGGTGGTGAACGGAGTTAAATCCAGTTGGCATCCTGTCACAAGTGGTGTTCCCCAGGGCTCAGTGCTGAGGCCGGTTCTCTTTAACATCTTTATCAATGATCTGGACGATGGGATCGAGTGTACCCTCAGTAAGTTCGCAGATGACACTAAGCTAGGTGGGCATGTTGATCTGCTTGAGGATAGGATGGCTCTGCAGAGGGATCTGGACAGGCTGGACCGATGGGCTGAGGCCAATGGTATGAGGTTCAACAAGGCCAAGTGTCGGGTGCTGCACTTGGGTCACAACAACCCCATGAAGGCTTGGGGTGGAGTGGCTCGATAGCTGCCCTGCGGAGAAGGACCTGGAGGTGTTGGTGGACAGCCGGCTGAATATGAGCCAAGAAGGCCAACGGCATCCTGGCCTGTATCAGGGATAGTNAGACATTGAGGTGCTGGAGCGTGTCCAGAGAAGGGCAACGAAGCTGGTGAGGGGTCTGGGGGACAAGTCTTATGAGGAACGGCTGAGGGAACTGGGGCTGTTTAGCTTGGAGAAGAGGAGGCTGAGGGGAGACCTTATCACTCTCTACAAGTACCTGAAAGGAGGTTGTAGAGAGAGGGGGACTGACCTCTTCTCCCTAGTGACAAGTGATAGGACGAGAGGAAATGGGTTCAAGTTAAGCCAGGCGAGGTTTGGGTTGGATATTAGGAAAAATTTATTCACTGAAAGGGTTATCCAGCATTGGCATAGGCTGCCCAGGGAGGTGGTGGATTCGCCGTCCCTGGAGGTTTTTAAAAAAAGGGTAGACGTGGTACTTGGGGGTATGGTTTAGAAGTGGTTTTGTCAGGTTAGGTTAGTGGTTGGACTCGATGATCTTAAAGGTCCCTTCCAACCTTAACAATTCTATGATTCTGTGATTCTATTCCCTGAAATTACATAATTCAGTACTGTTAGCACAAACCTATTAACCTTTCAGAACACTGAAAATGTAAGAGTTGGGCTGAAAGTACAAGTCAAGCTATGGTTTTCCATAGTCTATTATGGCAAGGAATATTAAGGATTACTTAATACTATTGTGAGGGAGACAGAGACATTTAGATCTATTTTATCCAAATCTCAATAATTGGCAATAGGAGACCCTTATTTTCAATATTAAGTGTCTAAGGTTATACACCAAGTTTGTATTAAGTAATTGTGCCATATATGCACAATACACAAACAAATGCCTGCAAGGACTCATTTTTAAATATCTATCCTTGAGTTAGTTATGTAATTTAGTATATTTATGTAGTCCTTCTAACACAAGAAACTATAATGGAGTTTATCAAATTTATTATAATCAAAGTCTGACCAATAGCAGAAAGTCTTTTAATAATGGGATCTTACCTAAAGGGTGTTTGCAGTCCAAAGTAATTGATAGAATTCTTGATAGATTGGGAAAAAAAAGAAATACCCTAAAGAATAACAAAGTGGTATGTTACAGAGCACATCAAAACATGCTCACATTCATTTCAGTATGTCTTGTTACCTACAAAATTATAAATCTATTTGAGTTGCAGCCTGAGATTTCTCAATTCTTCTTTTACATATATTGCTAATGTGTTGAAAGGTTTTGATTTGTCTTTCTCTCCTTTCCGCCATCTTGTGTATTCTTTCAAAAGAAATAGGACATTAGAATGAAGGATGGTTTCCTGATTTTCCATGCTTTGACATTGACAGATTCCTACCAGAAGTGAAAATGTTTGTAATTTATCAAAAATAAAGATTCTACATCATTGACAAAGTAGGTATAGATTCACCATAGTACTTTTCTGAGACAAGACCACCATAACATGATACAAGACAGAACAAAATAAAATTGATGATATTACTTCATCATCTGACCATCTTCCTAAAGTAAAGGAAACTTTGTGCTGTTCTGAGGCATTTTGTTTCTTAATGCCAACTGATTATTAAACTGTAGAGCTGCATTATATATTTACAGAGTAGTACTGCCTTGGATTTGAGTCTCACTGAAATAAACATTCATTTTTAACCTATAGTGAAAATTTCATTTTACCTGAGTTACCTTTCAAGAGTTCAGTGCACCATGGAGCCTTGTGCATTGACTGACGTATTTTCATTTTTATAATGAAAGTTTCAGGTTGTTTTTTTTTTAACAATTATCTCCCTGGTATTCTTATTCATGTTTGTGAGTGAGACATGATAATTTCCCATGTAGAGGATGATGGCTCAGTGGCTTATATTTAAGTCATAAATGATCTCCTGTAAGTATTGCTAATGATGACAAAGCTGACAGTATGTATAAGTAGTTGTGTATAGAACCAATTTATTGTTTTGCACTCGCACAATATATTTTTATATTGCTTTTTTTCATTACATTTTCTATAACCCTCAGCATTGTACAGCTACACTTTGTGTGGAAGTATGCATCATTTGATTTTGTTATATTACCAAACTCTCTTAAGTAATCACTTTTTTTATATGCTAGAAAGCCAGTTATTAAAGCATGTCTGTGGAGCTATAATAATTTTATTATTGTAGCACTTAGAAATGCCAAAAATAATTAGACTCCTTTCCAGTGTTAGGCACTTCATGAATATGTTTATTCGATATTGCTATAGTATATGACATGTTTTTTGTGCTGTAATATATCTTTGTGGCAACCTTCCTATGAATGTGCTACAAGGACAGTCGTACTCAAAGATCAGGGACATCGTTCTCATCTCACCTTTGTTTTATGCCAGTAAAAACTCAATAGGGTGTTCCAGATTCGTATTGGTATCACTCCTATAGTGATACCTATAGGCATAACTGACATTAGACTTGAACTCTTAACTCAGTATAGAAATTACAACTCTGCAAATAACCATTGAATAGAGAGGGGGTGGCTTTGGCAGTCAAATCCAAAAATCAGAGCCTTAAACAAACTCATATTTTTCTTGCCAAGTTGAATAATTAGTAACTTTATATCAAGCAAAATACTTGTCATGAAATATTAGGATTTGGGGGGTTTTGTAATAAAATTTAACAAAAGGAGAGTTAAGGCCACCTTATTGCAGGAGAAAGGCCGTGATCTGCTTGTTGTCCAGTAGTTCAGTTTCCTCCAGATGATGTCATATATCTTCCAGAAATACCAAGACTCAACTTCCATTTGTGCATTTTCTACCCATTATTTCTCACATTTTATCAGAGTGCTCTCATCACTAAGCTACAGAATATTTGGGGCTGGCATAGCATATTGGGTTTCTGTTCCTCCTCTTTATCGTCAACTTCATATAAACAACCACTGAAGCAGGGACTGAGATTCAGGTGTTCAACTTCATGAGGGGTCAGTCTATATAGGTAGGAAGCCATTCTAGGTTTCTACAGCTTATTGTGTCCCACACAAAGGGAGATAAAAGAGTAACTGTTTTGGATCATGTTAAGACCCCACTGAGTTGGATGTTTTCTTAGCAGGTAGAAACACTGATTTTTTTTTCCACTCCATGAGAGTTACCTGGCATGGATTACACTTGCCAAATGGGTTTTGTGGCTGCAGAGGTGGGACTTGCTCAATCACTCTGTTGAAACTCTTCTGACTTGTGGGATGGAGAGATTGAGAATTACTCTCCTTGGTAGTCTGAGGTTCCTAATCTGTTCACTTCTATGTCCCTCCTAACCCCCACGTTGATGTTACCAAGTAGTTCCTACCCTGACTAAAAAAGGCAAGGTGGAAAAAAGGTGAAAGAAAGGGAGAGCTGCTCATGTTTCCAAGGCGTCTAGGTAGGTTGTGAAGCTGAAGAAGGTCGAACTCACAAAGACATATGGACACCAAGAGTGTAATCAAATGGGAATTCTTTAACTAAATACCTTTGACAATATCAGCCTAACTGGTCAGAGGTCAGAGAAAGGTCAGAGAAAGAAAACATAGCAAGGTGAGAGATGAACTGAGGTTTTCCATATCATTTTACTGTTCCTCTAACCACAAGATATAGCATCTCAAATGCTTCAGCAGTTAATTTTAATAGATACTGAGAGCATAGACTTCTTTTCTGTTGTTGTATTTTCTTATTTCAAGATATTGCAGAGAAGCGAGGTTAGATGGTAAACTATTACAGCATATCCACAGTTATAGATCTTAGCTGGCTTTCCATCTGGCATGGATCAACCATTTTACAGTACTGCCAAGTTTTTTCAAACCTCTCTACAGGTAGAAAGATGGTTGTTCTACATTAGCTGTTGTTTCACAGAAGCCAAAGCATTCTCTATGCTGATGGATTTATGATTAAGGTGGCTGCAGAAATGTTCCCACCATCAGTGCATAATGGATACTTTGTCAATAAGCAATTTGCCTCCATTCACAGAGGTGCAATTATCATCTTTGCTGGACTGAAGACTGTTTTGAGTGCTTCATGGAGCTTTAGTGTTTCTTGCTTGTCTGCATGTGACAGTAACACCTCTGCAGCCCGATCCAAGTAGATACTTCATACAGATCTGCACTGGTTTTGGCTGGGATAGATTTAATTTTCTTCGTAGTAGCTTGTATGGTGCTGTGTTTTGGATTTGTGATGGAAACAGTGTTGATAACACAGGAATGTTTTAGTTATCGCTGATCAATGCGTACACAAAGTTGAGGCCTTTTCTGCTCCTCACACCTCCTCACCAGCGAATAGGCTGGGGATGCACAAGAAGTTAGGAGGGGGCACGTCTGGGACAACTGACTCCAACTNGGAAAGGGGGAACTTTTGGAGTTAAGGCGTTTGTCTTCCCAAGTAACCTTTATGCATGATGGAGCCCTGCTTTCTTGGGGATGGCTGAACACCTGCCTCCAGATAGGAAGTAGTGAATGAACTTCTTTTTTTGCTTTGCTTGCACACACAGCTTTTGCTTTCCCTATTAAACTGTCTTTATCTCAACCCATGAGTTTTCTCACTTTTACCCTTCTGATCCTCTTCCCCATCCCACTGCAGGGGGAGTGAGCAAGCAGCTGGGTGGGGCTGAGCTGCCTTTTGGGATTAAACCACGACAAGATCAAAGATCATTTAGACTTTCCCTTCAAAGACTTCTCTAAATCAGGCCTTATGTGCATACTAGTGACTGTAGAGGATGTATGACTGTCCTCTCGAGAAGGGACAACCTTTGCCAAGCTTGGTGAGGTGATTTGTGTCTGCAGTGCCATGGCTTTCTTTGATTAAGGGTTATTGCTGCAGTAATAGCATGCATCAGTTTTGCTATTCTGAAAACATTCCTTTGCTCAGGCTGTTAAGATTAATGGCAGTATAATCCAGGTCAGTATCAAAATTCTTGCAGGAGCACCATTTATACTGTATTTTGTTATTCTCAATAAATAATCTTAGTAGTGATATTTAATTCATTATTTGCATCTTATGAGTTTCTAAGCCTGCATTTTGGGGGACAGAGTAAATAGGATCAGGGTTTCTTGATTATTGTGTTTTAACTGATTTTTCATGCTTGCTGCTGTGTCACTTCATTTTTCAAACTAAGGAAATGAATAAATGTAATCTCAGTGTATAAAAGCATGTGTGGGGGTAAGTTCATACAGGCTCTCCCTCTGTAGCTCTCTTTACAGGTTGTCACGCATAACAGTACCTAAATCCATATAAGATAGTCTGAAGAAATTACTAGCAACAGCTACTCTTGGAAAAAAACCCAAGATCTAAGAAATATCTGGCCTTCTGTACTTTCATATTATATGGGGAAGAGATGCATTGAGACTGCATGTCTGTGCACAACTCTTACTAGATAAGTATCTCTTTATGAGCATCAGAGGAAATAATTCCTTTAAAAATTTAGGAAATACAGTACCTTCCTTATGGCTAAATGTTCTGATTGGATTTCTAAATCTTTATCTCCTAGCCCTCATTGCAGTTTTCTGGGCAGAGGTATATGAGAGTGCTAGATTTAAATGTCTAGTGAGCATATGACAACAAAGAAACACCAGGACAGGTTTAGGCATCCTGGCTGGACGACTAACGCATAGCTTAAAAAGAAAATGAATCATAGAATCACAGAATACCAGGTTGGAAAGGACTTCAAGGAGCATGTGGTCCAACCTTTCCTGGCAAAAGCACAGTCTAGCCAAGATGGCCCAGCACCCTGTCCAACCGAATCTTAAAAGTGTCCAATGTTGAAGAATCCACCACTTCTCTGGGCAGATTATTCCAATGACTTATTGTTCTCATTGTGAAAAATTTTCCTCTTGTGTCTAATCGGAATCTCCCCAGGAGTAATTTGTATGCATGACCCCTTGTCTTTTCCATGTGCCTCCTTGTAAAAAAAGGCAGTCTCCATCTTCTTTGTAGCCACCCTTTAAATACTGGAACATGGTGATAAGGTCTCCCCTGAGCCTTCTTTTCTCAAGGCTGAACAAACCCAATTCTCTCAGCCTTTCTTCACGTGGCAGGCTTCTCAGTCGTTTGATCATCTTTGTGGCCCTTCTTTGGACCCTCTCCAGCCTGTCTACATCTTTTTCTATAGCGGGGACCAAAACTGAACACAGGATTCCAGGTGTGGCCTGACAAGTGCTGAGTAGAGTGGGATAATGACTTCTTTATCTCTGCTGGTGACGCCCTTGTTGATGCAACCCAGCACCCTGTTGGCTTTCTTTGCTGCTGCAGCACACCATTCACTCATACTGAGCTCATTGTCCACCAGGACCCCCAGGTCCCTTTCCATAGAGCTGCACCCTGGCCAGGTAGATCCCAGCCTGTGCTGCACTCCTGAATTATGTTTTCCCAGGTGCAAGACCTTACCCTTGTCCTTCCTGAACTTCCTAAGGTTCTTGTTAGCCCACTCTTCCAGCCTATCCAGGTCTTCCTGCAGGGTGGTTCTCCCTCTTGAAGTGTCCATTTCCCTACTCAGTTTAGTGTCATTGGCAAGTGTCATCAGGGCTGATGAAGATTTACCCCATCATCCAGATTACTTATGAAGGTATTAAACAGTGTTGGACCCACTATCGATCCCTGGGGGACCCCACTTGTGACAGGTTGCCAGTTTGAAAAGGAGCTATTTACAACCACTGACCTGTCAGCCAGTTCCCCACCCACCACACAGACCACTTATCTAGACTGTAACGCATCAATTTCTCTAGGAGGCTGTGGGGAACTATGTTGAAAGCCTTGGAGAAATCCGGGTAGAAAATGTAAAACAATAAATATAGACTAAAAGAAATTTTGGTCTTAGACTTTGAATTGCTGTACAAGTTCCAGCTATGTTATTAAATATATTCTATCAGGCCACTTCCACCAAGCTTCCTCCAAAGCCAGCAATGGAATGCTGGGGAAGAAGAGGCAGCAGGGGGAGACCCTCTGCCTCAGTTTCCTGCTGCTCAATAATTCTCAATTATTGGCCTTCTAACGGCTGAGCTTTAAATTAAAAAAAAAAGAAAATTCTTCATCGTGAACTCTTTTGCAGCTGATGAGGGCATCTGTGCTGCAATCCTGTACTGAAACACCTCCTAGCCACCCGTTTTTCTCTGACCCTCCCATTCATCAGCTTTTTGAAACTGCATTGCTCTTTCTTGACTCTGCAGCACGCGTTCTGGAAGGCAGTCCGGGAGACGGACGGAGGAGGGGTTAAAGTGCTCTGTGTTTTGCACTTGGTTACTAACCTTCCAGCCAAGGGGGAATTGTTCTCCTTTCATTGAAGTCCTTCAATCTCTTTGCATTACTTTTGGTGCTGTATAACATTTTAAAAGCTCCCTGACTGACAGACATGGCCGGAGGCAGAGCACTCTGCTGGGAGAACTGTAATGTACAGAGCCTCCTCAGCAAAGAGCTGTGGTATAGCAGTTAAATTGAATACAGCGTGATTTTAGGGTTTGTGAAGCAGTGCAGAGTATCCCACCACTTTTTCCTGGTGTTTATTTCCAGCTTCCATCTGTGGCTGGGTAATTCAAAAGGATACTTTGAGTTCTTTGTTTGGTTTTAATTTTTTGCTATGTTTCATGGTTACTATGATTTTGCCATAAAAACTAGGCATGCACCCTGCAACCATGGATCAAGGGAGGTACAGGAGTTTGGAAGTCTTGGAACTGAATTATGGATGAATACAGTCTGAACCTGATGTTATATATCATTGAATGAACTGAAGAGAGAAGCAAAAAAGTCACATGAACTGTTAAATAAAAAAAAGCTGCTCACAGAAATACATACCAAATATACAAATATTGAGTGCAATTATTCTCTAGTGTGGTGGGGTCCTCTCTTAAAGTTTCTTCGCTGGAATAAAACCCATAGAATACAAATGATAATGCAATTGGGAAGTTTGTACCCATTGTACCTAAGACTATTTTGCTCTAGATTAGAAAAATTGAAATGTCTTGAGCACAACTTTTTTTTCTTTTAAAAGGATCATGAGTAGATGAGAGTTCTTCCTTCATTTTTAGTCCTTTCTGAAGGTAGAATTAAAACACTCACTTGCACTAGATACCTTTTCACCACATTTTTTGATTTCTTTTTTATTAAGACCTGAAACATAGCCTTTCTAATCAGAACAGAAAATCTTGCCCTAAATTTAGAATAGGAAGTGCAGTTATTGTTGTAGGGTGGGCTTTTTTCTTCTTCAAAACTTGTTAAGTTTTCCGGGCTTCCAATTATAAATGCTTTCTATTTACATACTTCAGCATGTACCTAACAAATAAGAATTTCTATATTATTTATTGTTACGGATAGTGATAATATTATTCATAAGGAAAATATAACCTTTGTCAGTGTTTGAAAATGAAAAATATATATGGGTAGGTACTTTACTGTTTCTTCTTTTCTGAGGTCCACATTGTGTCATTGATTTTTAAGCAGAACTCTTTATTGATTTGGTAGAAACTTCTGCTTAAAAATCAATGACACAATATGGCCCTAACAAAGTGGTGAATTCCATAGTGATATAAATTGTGGGTTTGTTTTTAAAATGTGAAATGCATCCATCTTAAATCCTGCAAGCAGTATTTCTTGTACCTGACAACCAGCAGACTGTATAGTAGTCTGGCATTTCATTCCTATGTTGTACAGCTTAATGAGACAAGATTATTAATTTATTCTTAAATCTTCAATCCATGCTGGGATTTAAAATTTGTTAGCATAGAACTGTGGTTTATGGAAATGTTAGTTGTTATAAAACAACTTCGATCCCCTTCTATCCAAGTTAGTGCAACATGCAGCCTGCCAGTCATCCACACCTAATGAAGAAGAGCCATGGAAGTGAAAATGTATTTGTTAAACAGATGTCCTGGGCCCTACAAAAGTGTGAGCTTTAAGTTTTAACAGGTGCATCAGGGCCAGCATAGGAAAGGGTAGCTTCAAGAAAGCCATTAAGCCATTCCCTCTATTAAAAGGAAGATCAATAGCTTGGAAGGGCAGGGAAAAAAAACCCATTGAAGTCTTTATGTTGCCTCAGTACTTATTGCTGCCCACCTGAAAATGAATGTAGGTGTTGTGTTATTGTTTATTGTCTAATTCTAAATTCTAGAATAGCTCCATTTGTTTCAGCCTGGTTTCCATAGATTTAGCAGTCTTCATGGTGTCTTCATTGGGGCCTGGGACACAGCATTTTTAGATGATGTGAGTGCTGATTTTCACCAGTTTTTATTGCTGCTGAATTTGGTGCAAAGTTGCAAATGACAGCTAGAGCTACATTTTATTGAACTTGTTTCATACTCCATAATATTTAAAAATTTACATCCCTAATATTTAAATATTTACATCCTTTAGCACTGTTATTTTATTAATTGCAGGCAATGAATCAAGGCATTTCATAAATACAAAAAGAAAGCACCTCTGTTAATTATACTGTGGCTAGAAAACACAGTATATTTTCCTATCTGTCTTTCTGTTAAAATGGTCTGTGCTGGTTTAAACAGAGCAATGTGGGGGCACAACAATTCCTTTAGGTTTTGTTTTTGTTGTTGGGTTTTTTTTCTTCTTTGCTGATGGCATTTGTCTGCTACAAGGATCACCACAGTTTTAATTGTCACCTTGATGTGATAGTTCTGTCTCAGCCCTGTAGTTAGTTAGAACTATTTTATTTTTAATCCGTGTACCTGGCATTTGTCAGTATAAATGAGTATCACTGCCTTATCTTACTGGCTTCTGTGTTGTTTCATTTTCTACGCTGACTGTAGCTCTGTCATTTTCTCTATATATCAGGAATGCATATTTTATCATACTTTACAGTAGTTCTGAAGAACAACACAGCTATCATTTTGATGCTAGGCTTGTTGTGAGAAAAGAAGGTCAGTCATAGACTTCATATTGAGTGTTGGCAGCTTTGTGGGATTTAGCTGTATGGGCACTGTTTCCCATTTTTTTATTTACCATGGAATTCATACAAGTCTATCCTCCCGAGTCCCAAGTTTACGATAAACTTTGTCCAAGTCCACCCAGAGACAGAAGGTGATGCTTCCAAGATGCTTTTCTGGCAGAGATAACAAGCAAAGCATTCCTGCTCTAGACAGTAGCATGGAAGTGTGGGTCCCCTCTTCCCCAGTATTTTCTGTGTAAATATGGAGTAAATATTTTTGACATCACTGATGCGTAACGGTTTTGTCTGATAACTGGGTCACAAAGCAAAGGCTACAGGCCTGCCCTCAGACAGATGCAATAGTAGTGCTAAACAGAGCAAGAATGAGCTATTCCTGTAATAACTGTACAACGTTCTAGAGCAGCTCACTGCTATAATCAAAATAACAATCACTTTTAAAACTGCGATTCCTAATCTTTTTCTCTGTCTCTAGAAACTAACTAGGTGTGAGAATTTTGATGAACGCTTCAATGTAATTTTATGTAATTTGATGTTGCCATGTAAATCTCTTTTATAGGTCCCTTTAGATGGAATTTAATGCGGCAAAAGCCTTGTCATCAGAAGGATTAATGCCTGCATTAGCATTTCCGCAATAAAATCAGAAGCTAAGTGGTGGAGGCCACAGACACCTCAAACCTGGATTCCTCTGCTCTGCATTAAGTGCTGGAGTTTTCATTACTTGCTGTGGGGAAGCCATTGCCAATGCTTACAAGGAACTGCTTATCCCTGCTTCTCTGGGTCCTGTTTGATGGAGGTCTCCTAACGCCACTGCATCTACAACCACAACAAACTGTAGAAGCTGAGCCAAGAGAAAATGTTGTCCCAGTGCCAGGGAGGAGGTTATCTGCCCAGCGAGTCAAACGAGGTTGGGTGTGGAATCAGTTTTTTGTGCTGGAGGAGTACATGGGCTCCGAACCTCAGTATGTGGGAAAGGTAATTTTTCACTCTTTCTTTAAAAGTTGAAATGACACAGACAAATAGTAAAATGTGCTATAAATGTGTGCCTGTTTCTGGTGGGGCAAATCTTCTTCAACTGACAGTAGTTCCCTCTGTTCATCGCCTTAACCATTCAGACTCTCATACAGCCGCTATAGACATTACTGTTATTTTTAGTGCACGAGTTTATAACATTTACTTTCTACCTTTGTATGTTTGTCTTATTTCCTTATCATTGGTTTTGGACTAAAACGAAAGAAAGGAGAGTTCTGAGATAAGTTTGTGGTGCACAGCTAACTTTAATTGAATCCACTGTAATAGCATACTTGATTTTTAGCAATGAATGGCAGACTGATATCAGACACAAGATTTAAATCAGAAATCTCCAGCCCAGAATGCATAGTCGTTTCTGTGATCGGTATGGTTACTCTGAGTCAGTTTTCAGCTAACAGATACCTGCTTTTTGCTTGTATCTTACGCCTCTGATCACTTGCTTTTATTTCTGATTGTTCAGATTGTTTCCAAGTACTTCTAATATGTTTTATTGCTTCATAATTCAAACTCTTGCATTATATCTTTTATACTCTGTGTGCAGAAATGCACATTCAGACATGCAGAGAATTTATGCTATTCTCTCTGTCATTATATGACCACTGTTTCTGTAATAGGGCATAAGTAATTTGATAGCCAACTGTTTGAAGGGTGTGGGGAGTGAATTTAGATAATAGAGTTTTCAGAAATGAAAGGTGAAAATGAGACCTGAAAAAAATCAGTAACATAGTATCTAATTACATGCTATGTATAATTTTCAGTTTAAGTAAAGGCCCTTACTCAATGAAAATAAGAGGTCAGGAATTCATTTCTTGGGTCCCCAAATGCTGTTTCCCTAGATAGTGAGGTTCAAATTCACCTGCTACAAAAATGAGGCATCATGCTTCAATTTTTACTTTAATACCATGTTTTAACTTTTTTTTTTTTTTTAATGTAAAAGCTGGGAATGTGTGGGGTTGTTTTTCTAAATATAAACAAAATTCGCAGAAAATTAATTTTGCCTCCTACCCTTCCAGGAAACTATTCTGAGTAGAGGATGTATAAATGAAACAAAAGAAGAGTACACGTGGTTCACTAGATGATTTGACAAACCAGCTAAAAATGTACTTGGATATTACACATACAGGCATTAGTGATAAGCACTAAAACATATTTGTCAAAACAATTTACAAAGCAGTACGTTTATATCACAAAGATAATATAATGAGTTTGTTTTATAGTCTGAAGAGAGGACGATCACATAATGAAAAATTGCATCTTTGTGATGTCTAGTTGATACAAACTACAGTTTCTCTAAAACATATATTTGTTCTGGGTGCTTGTTAAAGATGCAAACAAGGACTCTAATCATATTCGATGCTGTGGCATGGGCATTGTGATTACTGTGATTTTTACCTCAGAAGGCAGAGATGCTGCTGCACCACTGCAATTCATTAGTCTTTACTTCTTTATGTAAGATAGTCTGGGTAGTCATTTAGGGTCGGGTCTAAGCTGCCAAAATTATATTAATTTTGCGCAAAATAGACTATTATCAATAGTTTTGAATTTGAGCTTATAAGCAACTTCAGAACTAGTGGGATATTTTCATTAAGAGTAACATTTGTCACATCACAGATTTACGTGGCACGTTTTTAACCCTTAAGACTTTTTTGAGCTGTTACAAGTTGCGGAAAAGACACTTTTCAAATATGAGGAAAGATCTAGTTGCAGTGCAGCACATGCAATAGTGATGTTTTGTGGCAGAATATCTTATAGCACTGTTACTCAATAAGTAAAATAAAATATGGAAGGATCTTGATGGTGAAACGCAAAATAAATTAGGATGTTTAATTAGTACATCAGTAACATTACTTCCAACAATCTGCTTCCAGAATAATGCGATTAATTCCAGATTATAATTTTTTTCAACAATGTGTATTACCTGCTAAGCATCCTTTCGCTGTTTATTAGAACTTATTTTATCTATATTAACTATTTGCTTCAATATACATGAAAAAAAGAACCTGCCAGTTTTTGCATGTCTTCTTTGCATGATCTCTTAAAAAAAACCCCAAACCACAACCAAACAACAAAACAACACAAAACAACCCCCAAACAAAGCAACCAAGAAACAAGACGGAGATGTTAGTGTTTTCCCCTTATTTTCCGCAAAGCTCTCAAAGAAGGTAGTGCACTGAATGGGAGAAGTTCTTTTGAGAAACTGTGCTTTTAGATCCAGATTGTGAAAGCCATGCTTAATACAACTTCAAACCATTGTCAACACACTGAAATACGCTCAACAGTGGTTAATCAGTATCTTTAGATCTTATGTAATTTTTTTAAATCACAGGAAAATGTTTAAGGTTTGAAACACAATTGAGTTCTTGATTGATCGCAGAAATAAATTTGGTTTATATTTACCATAGTTTAGCTTTATTCCAAAATCATATATTTTCAAAGTAATTATTTTTATAATACTACTATGCTACATTTTAAAGTGATATTAAGTAGATGATAAAGTGCAGGATATTTCATGTGGCCTGAAATCACAGGGATTTTATCTTCTTCCAGCCATCAGAGCCAGACACAATATAGTGACATGTGCATTGGCGTTTATATTACTTATTATAGAACTGCTGCACTAATAATGTCACAGTAATTTATAAATAGGAGTTTAATGTGTCTATTAAATCAGCTGACAATTTCACTAAACAGGTAGGGGTGACTAGTTAATTTTGGAAGCCACCTGTAACAGAACACAGATTTACAGCAATAATGTCAGCTGTTATCGGCCAACGCACTTAATTCCTTTTATGTCTGTTTTTAGAAGACGATCTCAAGAAGTGTCAGGTTGCAAATCAAAGTATAGTTTAGAAACTGATGAGGATTAGTCTAGCTCACAGTTAGAGATCTTGAAATACTGCTTCATGTTGGCACATTAAAAGCCATTTAACCTGAATATTGAATCAAAGTTTGGGAATCCTCTGCTTGCATAATAGGGAAGAGCCATAAAAATCCATCAGATTACCAAACAAAAGATACCCCCCTTTAGTAGAGATCCATGTAAGCAGACCCAGGCTAAAAAGCAAAAATGAAATATGGTGTTTCCATGTGACCCATGAAAATCGAAGGGATGCTGGAAGGCTTGCTGTAAAATAAGGCTTGTTCATGTACTTACTTTGCTGTGTTTTCTGCGTTTTCCTGGTACTGTGAAGCTCCAGAAGGCCATGCAAAACAGCACATGTGTGGATTAAGATAGAAAAGTTCTTAATTCTTTTTTTGTGCCAAAGCTCAGTCCTTACTGAACAGTGATAAAAATCATCAGAGTATCAGATCCTCAAGCAATGCCATGTCCCAACACAGTTTATAAGCACTTACAAGATAGCAGTTTTAATTGCCCTTATGCAGGGGCAGCTCAAGGGTGTGAAACCCCACCAGAACATTATAAAACTTTCTTTATTCTTCTGTTTCAATAGTGACATGCACAGGCAGCATAATAAAATGAAAGTTCAAGAGAACAAAACAGATGAGAACACTAGGTTCTTCATTATCAAGATAATACTAACAAAAGTTTTTACTTGTTATACGTGTATAATGCTCCCATTTATATACGTGCATCTTTGCGTTCCTAGTGTGTAAATGCACGTCTCTCTTATGTTGTACACCTGCACAGTTGCTTTTAGTAAGGATTTTTGCTGCCAGTCCTCAAGCTTGCAGAGACAGGCATGCTGGAACTTGTACTGAACACAGACTGGGTTCACAGGAAAAGACTGCAAAGTCCCCTTCGAGGTAATGACCATTTTTCTTCTGTTTTCCAGTGTGTAACTACTAAATATTCTCAGCTTGCCAGATACTATCTTGCTAATGAATAACCTATATGTTTGGCAACGTTTTGTTCTTTAAACCTCCGTTACATTATACATGCTCGTGTACGAGCTACTACAGATTTTTTTATTGTTATGATCCCCACCAGCCGAAAAATGTAGTAGTCACAACTGGCCTGTGGCAGTAGAGTGCATGTTACAATATGGTATTTTTCATCCAACTCAGTCCTGAGAAAGCCTCATCATCTTCAGAGGTTTCACCATATATCAAGGTAGAAACAGTGCTGATTTGGAGGAAGCAGAGCTCTATATCTGTGACCAGAACAGAGTGCTTTTCTGAAACCTAGTAATTTATGCTCTGCATCTGAAATATGATCATAGAACTCATTTATGCATTTTATAGTGGATAGGATTTATTATAATGAAATGAATGTTGACCACCTTCCATCAAGCTTAAATCAACACCTCTTTCTGAATGCCCACTCAGATTTTACAGTTGTTTTCTCTGTCAGGTGAGTGTCTGGATGACAGGGCAGTCTGTGATGGAAATTTTGCACTGCTGTACAGAATCTGTTCTCAGACAAATAAGTTTACAGCTCTGTGGCTGTCATTTTGGTGTTATTCACAAGTACTGAGTTACCTCAAAAGAAAAAATAAAGGAAAAGAAATATGTGCAATGAATTTGAAAGCTACTGTCCTCTGAAGAAAAAAAAGAAAAGCTTGTCTCTGTTCATAACTGTACTCTGATTAACCTGATTTTTTTAAAAAAAAATTCTGCTAGATTTCTGCTGAGTGTCACAATAATATTTCATTTAAAGCTGTCATAAGGATTATTCCTAGCTTATCAGATTCTATGCCCACAACTTAAGTAACAATACTGGAGAGAGACCTGTGTATCATTTCCATTAGACATTGGCACAGTGCCATCTTCAAGGAGATGAGAGTTGTTTCAGGGACCACTGCTAGTAATGTGTTAAATGACTCCCATGATGGAGGACATCACAGTTACTCATTTCTGGATGACTTTAATATGAAAGATCTTCCAAGTAATATTTATAAGAATGAGCTTGTTCATTACATCTTTAACTCACAGGAATTCATATACCCACCTCTGTCTGCAGACATCACGGTGAAATTCTTGTTGGGCCTCAGTGGTCCTTAGATCATAATTTAAGTCATGATCGGGCATGATCACGTTAGCCTGGCTTACTGAACTGACTGACTGAGTTTATACCATGTGTATTTTCAAGTAAAAGCATTGTCACAATTTATTACAGGTAAGAAAATTGATGAGGAGAAATGAAACAGTAAAAAAAGTGTAAGAGGAATCAGAATGGGGAACAGGACTCCAGACTTCTCATCTTGCTATGTTGAGCTGAGACCTTTGTCTCCCTCACTTATGTCTGGCTGGTGAAAAAAGTGATGACTTTAAAAGCTTTGTGTCCTGTATATTGCATAAAGTATGTGAGACACAAAGCAATTTTGACAGCTGCACGTGAAAGTGCGAGAAGGAAGTAGAACCATGGAAATGGAAAACTCCCATGAGCAAGTCGGACTTGCATTTAGTGTTTACTTTTGCAAGCTTATCTTTTTACAAGATATATAAAGATCTAGTTTTATTGTCACATGTGGTAGAGATAAGCAACTTACAACAGAAAATTTCTCATCGACCTAGTGGCTTCACTTATTTATTGATTTACTTAGCTCATAGTGGGAAAATTCAAAGCAAAATACTGATAGTAGCAACACCTTTTGCCTGCGGTCCTTGCATTCATGAAAATTATATGAGGTATTTGGAGATGAAACAAAGATGAGAACTATGTTTTCATTAATTGCATGAGAAAGGAGAAGGAGTGAGTTCAGGAGTAAGAGAGATCAAAATAAAAAGGAAGGATCAACTTCTTGAGCTGTAACCCACATTTCAGAGGATGTAGAAGGTTTTGGTCTTTGTTCTGGACTGCTAAGGAGGTCACAAATAAAAATAGTTAAAGCTCTAAAACTTGGCAGGCTCCATTGGCCAAGAATTCAGAGATCAGCATAGGAGACAAAGGCTGCGGAGGTGGTCCTGTTAGTATGAAGTCACCAGCTCTCACAAGACCTCTGAACACAGCTGAATGGATGGTGCTAACGTGTAGCATGTGTCTGACGTTTATGTTGTCAACACAGATGGAGAAATACAAATGATGATCTAGAAATTAAACTGCTAAGGAAAAGCCTTATATCTGTCACAGTTTTATTTGTATAAATGGCTTCATCTGGAGAGAAAGATCATTTGAACCTGGAAATACGTGAAAGGATAGTTTAAAAAAAGATTTACAAAATATTTGGGGGGGTTGAGAAGGTTTTGGACAAACCAAAACATAGTCTCTCTTTTAATCAAAGTGAATTTGAAAATTTTAAATTTGTTTAATCTAAATCTTTAGTTTGTCTGAGAATTTCTGACTCACCTGGCAGCCATGGATATAGTGTTTCTGATACTCAGATCAGGCATAGGCACGTATTATGTATGTCAGCAACTCAAAACTGAATTTATAACTTGTGAAACATTAGATCATCAATTACAAGTGAACTGAAGTTCTACAAGGCCAGGTGCAAGGTCTTGCATGTGGGTCGGGGCAATGCCAAGCACACATACAGTCTGGGTGATGAGTGGATTGAGAGCAGCCATGCAAAGAAGTATTTGGGGGTAGTGGTGGATTAAAAACTGAATACGAGCCGGTAATGTGTGCTCACAGCCCAGAAAGAGAACCATATCCTGGGCTGCATCAAAGCAAGCGTGACGAGCAGGTTGAGGGAGGTGATTCTGCCCCTCTACTCTCTGGTGAGACCCCACCTGGAGTGCTGTGTCCACCTCTGGGGCCCCCAACATAAAATGGACATGGGTCTGTTGGAGTGGGTCCAGAGGAGGGCCATGAAGGTGATCAGAGGGCTGGAGCACCTCTCCTATGAGGAGAGGCTGAGAGAGTTGGGGTTGTTCAGCCTGGCAAAGAGAAGGCTCTGGGGAGACCTTATAGCAGCCTTTCAGTACTTAAAGGAGGCTTACAGGAAAGGTGGGGAGTGACTCCTTATCCGGGAGTGTAGTGATAGGGCAAGGGGTAACGATTTTAAACTGAGAGTATATTTAGATTGGATGTAAGAAATTATTTACTGTGAGGGTGGTGAAGCACTGGAACAGGTTGCCCAGAGAAGTTGTGGAAGCCCCATCTGTTGAGGTGTTCAAGGCCAGGTTGGATGGGGCTTTGAGCAAACCGGTCTAGTGGGAGGTGTCCCAGCCCATCGCAGGGGAGTTGGAACCTGATGATCTTCAAGGTCCCTTCCAACCCAAACCATTCTATGATTCAATGAAGAAGAAACTAGCTGAGAACACAAGATCTCCTTTCTGGAAGAGCACTTGAATACCAAGTAGGAAATTAAATAGAATTAGCCAAACAGCAAAATATGGAAAATTAATAAATGCCTACAGACATTCCAGTATCTGCATAATAATGTGTAAACCAAAGTAATAAGGAGGTTCAGAAACAGAATAAAATTTATGATTGTTGCAACGTGTGAGGTGTTAAAAACCAAGCGAATAGCATAATACCTTGCTCAAACATACTTCAAAAACACAAATTCTCAATAAGAAAAGTCAAATTATAGAAATACTAATAAAAGAAATGCTAGATGATAGGACACTAGTTTAAAGCTCTGGATTTCCTGTCTATGAGACAGGTTGTTTTTTTCAAAATGTGGACCTCTTTTTCTTATTTTAGTGGAATGCTCACTTGGTATAAAAACACTATTTGCAAAAAAAATCAGAGCAGCAAGCTTCAGAAATTGAAATTTATATTTTTTTCCTAATTCCACTTATTTTTTTAAAAAAAATGTTAAAATGTGCATATTTATATAATTTTAATTCATTGTTTTTTCAGCCATTGCAGTTAATATTCTTGTATATAACTCATAAACAGAAATGAAGATAATTAGGACTGGCAGACTTGTCAGGTGCTGCAGTTACATCTAGCATGGTTTGCAAGTCAGAGCCCTGAGAGTCTTTCACAGGAGATGTCTTAACGTGCGAAACCCCCTGTGCTTGTGAATATATCCAACCATAATTTGTAACTCTATCTGATACAGAAAGCAGTGAACTCAGAGCAGGTATTGGTTTTATGGCATTATGGTTCCCCTCTCCCTCAGCCACCTCCGTGTCCCACAGGCTGTAAATGACCTGTCTCTCTTCTGCCTCTAGAGATAAACATCGTCTAATCCTTCTTTCTGTCTCCCTGTATCTTACATCTACTCTGCTGCAAAAGCTACAGTTGCTTTACTTCTTACAGAGGGTCTGTTACATATCCAATTAAATTCTGAACAATGAACCCAACTTATAGTTAAGATTGGACCCTGCAGTTTCTGTTATGGTTTGAAGTATGCCTTCTGTACCCAAAAGCTTGCTTACATCTTCCACATATGTTGATGAGGTTCTAATGGAAGGAACTTCTTTTATAAATGATCCTTGTATTTGCTAAAACCCAATTCATACGTAAAAGAGATTAGGTTACATTTTATCCACCTGGAAAAAAAACTGCAAAAAAACTCAACATGAATGAAAAGTCAAAAAAGGTCTTAACAAAGAAGAAAAGAGGAATATGACAAGACTGAAACTGAGGAAAGAATATTACATAAAAATAAACAAGCATTATTCAAATGTCCAAGTACTGGAAAATATTTTTGTTATAGGAGCACTCTTGCATAGTTCTGTCTCTATTGCCACTTGTTCCTGACTATTTACTCAATCTAAATATACATTATAAAATTCCAAATAATCCAATAATGTTGTAGAGTCATTTACAAACCAGGGATTCTGCTGTTTCTAAGTGAACTCAACCATAAGAACAACCTGGTTGAAAATTGCCCTTTTCTTCTTTTTGCAGGATTATTTTAAAACTCTGATAAATTCCTTGGTATTATTCACTGTGTGGTACCAGAAGCACATCTAGTACAACCACTACAGTGCAGTGATATATATATATTATAGTGCTATACAGACAAGAGAGGATGACTAAGGAGAAGGATGCTTAAATTGACACTGCTGGATGGTGTTTCCCTTCCCCACCCAGCATCGGGGCTGATATCTCACGAAAGGTGAAAAATGGAGGAGAAAAGCTGAAAGACATAATAATGAATGAAGAAAATGTCCACCAGCATTGACACAGGCTGAAAGTAAACCAAATACAATTTTAATTACTAAGTACCACCTGAAATTTAATTTTATTCTGAAGAAGGTTTTGTTTCATAAATACACATCAGAAAAAACCTCACCCCATTGATTCTTGCTGCACGAAAAAGTATAAAAACAGTAGAAGAAAAACAGATTAAAATAGAATAGATGAAATAAGACTTAAATAAATACTCAAGAGGTAAGATGGCAAAAGAGAGCAGTTCTATACAAATTCGGAAACTGTAGCAATAAAGGCAAAGATAGACAGTAATGGAGGCAGTCGAGATCTTGGTCCTTTTAGAGCTGGTGGAATACCTGTCACTGCAGCAGGAAAGCGGGATTGCAAAGGACGCCCTGTACATGACATCGCAGTATGCAAGCTGTTCTCTCACTGCACTAACATTTTCCATCAGCTAGTTAAACGATGACATTTTTCTTCCTCTAGGTTCACATAGCTGTACTTCACTGTATTCTGAAATTATTAGTTCCAGTGATGGTAGCCAGAATGTTATGAATTGAGCCATGGCATTGTCAGCTTAAATAGTAAAAAATGCTTCAGAAGTACAGCAGGTTTTGTCTAAACATCTGTGTGCAGTAGTTGTTCTTGTAGTTGTTCTTGTTTTTTTACAAGAGAAAAAAGTGTGTGTAGAAAGCAAAGTCGAGGTTGGGAAAAAACTCCTGTCTTCTAGCACCAGCTTTAATTACAGAGATTATTATTTTATTATAAATACATTGTATTTATTTTAACCATCAGTCCTTGAACATGTAAGCTAGAGTTATTATCGATAGTGTTAAACTAGTGCCATTATGACCTTGCTACTGCTTACTAAAAAAATAGATTTTCACTAACAGATGCATTATTCACTCCTCCTGTCATGAAAATATTTAACTGATCACTGAAAAAAATATTCCTGTGTTTCATCCTGGACACTCTTGTGCTATCTTCAGTATAAGTAAGGATTTAGGCTGGGGCCTAGACATGACCATAAATGATCTGGGAAAGGGTGTGAGTACCCAGGTGACAGTGTTTGCTGTTCTTATTAAGCTATTTGAGTTAGTGAAGGCAAAGGCTGAATGGGAAGAATGGGGAAAAAAGACATTACAAAACAGGATTAAAATAACAGACAACATTTTATATAAAGCAGTACATACTGGGGGGAAGAGGGGATAATTCTAACTTAATTAATAAAATGTTGTACTCTGAGGCAGCTATAATCTCTCTCAAATGAGATCTTGTTTTGTAATAGTTGTACGAACATTTACTTAGTATGCTGCAAGTGCCAAAAAAGCAAATAGGATGTTAAAAATTCTTAGCAGCGGCAAATAAACGTCATTAATCCAGCTTTGTATCTGAATTTCTGGTGAACCTATAGCCTATATCTTCAGCACTGTGTGAATTATTTACCTCTGGTCTCCAATAAGGACACGTGTCCCACAGACCAGGGAAAAGTACAGAGAAGGATACAGAGGGGATCAGTACCTTTGGACTGACTTCTCCGTAAGGAATGACTGAATAAGATGGGATTCCTTAGCCTGGAAAAGAGACAAAGAAGAGGAGATATGATAGGTCTCCATAACACCTAGAACAGAGTGGTGACACTAAAAGGGGAGGAATCCCTCCTTCACCACTGCATGAGGGGCCATGAAATGAAGCCAACAGGTGGCACGTTCAGAGCAAAGAAAAGAAAGTGATTCTTCAGAAAATGTATAAATCCAAAAACAGTTAGCTTCCTGCCAAAGGCTGCTGTGGATATTAGAATTTTTCATGTATGTGAGAAGAGCGTGCCGAAGTTCATGAAAAATCAGTCTGCTGAAGGCTAACAACTACAGAGTCACCACTAATGTCTTCACAGATTACTGGAGGCTTGGAAATTATGTGGTGAGCTGTGATTTCTCTAACCTTATGCTTTTCTCCTGGTATCCATTTTCGGCCTTTGTCAGAGACAGAGTTCTGGGTTGGAAGCCACCTGCACACAGTGCAGCACACCATTCTTCTGTGGGGATCAGTGGTAATAACAGACGTCTTCCTCCACCTAGGAAAAAATGTAGATGACAGATCTTAAATGAGGAGCTTTTATTTTGGTCTTGTCCCCAAAAGTGCCTCATTTAACTTTGTTGAAAGTCATTTGAACAGTTCGATGGGCAGGAATGTGATCAAAGAACAATTCAGTTCTAAATAGAAAAATATATTTACTTAAATATTATTTTACTTAGTGAAAATATAAAGATTACGCCTCATATGTAAAATGCAAATGTCTGCAGTACTTTATGTAGCAATGTACTAATTCTTTACTGAATGTGGCTGTATTAGTAACACTATGAGTTTAGAAAGCTTTGAGACAGTAGAACAGATCAGCATTCTAATGTGATGTTGAGAAAAACGTCCAGTTAGCAAGAGCTTTGTGATATTGTTGCAAATATTCATGTCTTGCAAGCTGTCTTGCTACCTACCATTTCACACTGTTTCAGTAGTTTTCTGTTCCACGTAGCTGTCAGAGGATATTCCTTAAAAAGGTCGTTAGAGAGAGCTGAGCCTGCTCAGGCCCCCTACAAGCCCCTCAGGAGATCCCTTAACTCTAAAGTTGGCCTAAGTGGTGCACACCTACGCTATGCACGGCTGCAGCTGTACTTACTGTGCCGTTAGCTGAGGGACTGAGCTTGTGCTGCAGCCTGCACACCCCGTTTTCCATGCTGCCTGTGCGATTCTCTGTCCGCCTTCAGGAGAGAAGGAACCAGCTCAATCTGTGCTCAGGCCAACCTGGGCACGGGAGGGGACTCGATGAGGTGCAATGAAGCCTCCCCAGCGAGGTCGTCATCTACATGTAACACAAATGTGAAAATCCTCGAATTGCAGTGGTACCTGCACTCAAGCCCAAACTCAAACGTGGCTGCAAAACACGGATATGAAGCACAAATATTCCCACATGTCTTCTTGCCGTGATGTTTTTATCTTTTTATATAAATCTTACTCTATTCTTAGAGAATGCAGTAGGTCATTGAAATCATGCTTCACAATCTGCTTCATGAAACTAAAAGGACGTGTTAAAGTGGATAAGAGTTGAAATCACGCCATGCTAGTCCGACTGCCTGATAAGCTGAAAAGCAAAAAGTAAATGAAAGGGAGCTTTTTTTTTGTACACTTTCTGCTTTATTTCTGTGGAAGAAGTCCTTGTTTACCTTGCAAATTCAAAAAACCTTCAGAGTTCTTTATATGTTTGCATACAGTCTTTATATACAAAATGAATACCACATAAATTGCAGGAGAGTAGATGTTTTGAGTGCAGGTTCAATAAGAATTGAGGCCTGTCAGGAGTGTGTACACCAGCCTTTTGATTTTTCTTTCCTTCTCTGGGTCTTTGAAACTGGTTTTCTGGTGTTCAATTCCACTTGCCCTTTAAAGAAGCTTAAGGTGAAGCAAGATGAGAGAGAATTTTCTGTTCCAATATCTTAGAGGATAATGTCAATAACTGTGTTTTAATTAGCAAAACCCTTTCTCCCTGTGACTCTGGCAGTAAGTAAATCACAGTCCCTGGCGATGAGAGTGTCATTCAGCAGAGGTTGTTCTATTCACTTTTTTCTGGTGTCGTTACTTTTCAGCAGTGATGCCCGAGTAAGCTGTTGATCACAGCTGATTATGAGTGGTTTTTTTTCTTGTATCTTGGTTTTGATATAGAATTACTCTGTTGAAGAAAGTACAGTTTTTTATTATTTCATAACAGAGAAACCGAAGACATTTTCTTTGGTGCGTCAAAACTACAGATTTAGTTAGTTAACAAGAGTCATTGTGTCAAAAAACATTAGCCTGTAGACATTTATGTATTATGGCTTATGTGAATTAAGGATGACAATTTAAAAAGTGGTGAAAAGCAATCCAGTTGCTCTAACGATGTTGGGGTTTTTTCTGATTGTGAGACATTAAGCATAAACTATCAAAGAGCAAGCCAAGAAAAAAAGTCTCATTGAATTTATTAGTGCAACGTATATCTTCTAGAATCTCTGAGCACTTTTTCAGCACTACCATATAAGGCAGTTAATAGCTCCTGCTTGTCAAATCCAGCTGTATCAGCCCAACAGCAGGTAACTGCTTCTAGTTTAACCCTAATTGATTCCAGTAGTGGAGTCCAAGAAAAAAATCAATGAGTGTTTGCGGAATCAGGAGATTCCCGCATAATCCTAATTTATTCTGGCAGACAACATTTGTGCAGTTTAAGAACTTTAATAAAGACACCGAAAACTTGAAACACTGACTAGTTTTACTAAGCGTTTCTTTTCAGTAAAGGTATATATTACTGTGGCATTTTAAAAAAAGTACAGTATTTATTCCTTTTGAGTAATTTCTATGCTGATAGACTACTTTGGTATTATCAAAAAGTTAAGGGGCAATAACACACTTGTTATCTGTGCTAGAAACAATATCGCTAGCTTTTTTTGTATAGCAAAACGTAGAACCCAAAATAAATTCTTCTTTCGTGTGAGATACAAACGAGATTGGTTTACTTTATTTACCATTTTGACATGTTCATTGCAGTGCTTTGTTTGCCATGTCTGAAAGCTATTGTAAGGCCTGGTTCTGAATTGCACTTACTACATCATTCCTTCTTCAGCAAGCTGAGTGTAATATTCTGCCAGATGAGCCGGGTAGCAACTCTAGCATGATTTTGTTACCCATGGTAGTAAAATTAGATATATTGTCACTTAAAAAGTAAATTAATGTGTAACCTATTCTTTTGTTTTGGAGGAACTTTTTTTTTTTGTTAAGAAATTTTAATTGATCCTACACAAAATGAATTGTTCTGTCCTCTAAACTTATTACCATCTCTGCAAAGTACTGTGATTCAGAGAGGTGCTTTTATGGGCCTCATCACTAAGGCGTCTGAACATTGCAATGATTATCTTTGCAGTGGCTCTGTGAGGCAAGAAAGTGTTAGCTCTCTTCCGTAAGTAGGGAGCTGAACCACAGGAAAGACTGAATTACTTGTCAGAGTAATTACCAAAATTATATTGAAACCCTCGAGACTAGAAAGTCTGTTTTTTTTTTTTATTTTCACATGTGTTTTTTTTATATAAATAATGGTCTAGAGTTTGATATTGTCTGAATCAATATGTAGGGAGTTCTGTCTATGCTGAACAACACAGTAACTGAGAGAGCTGGGCAGACCTGCCTACCCAGAAATGAAATAAAGGACTACAGATTAAATTTCTCTATGTCCAGCCACTGCATTGCTCTTTAGATTAAATAGTTGCCTTCCAAGTCCATTCCTATTCTTGACATTAATAATGTCAAATTTGTAACTGCAAGGTGAAGTAAGCGCAAGGGAAAGAGGGAAGGGGAGAAAAAGGCAACGCTGTCAATTCCTCACTGGCCTGCTGTATTCATGGATCGTCAGACTAGATGACAAAATTATTAAAATAACAGAGAAAAGCAATCAAAAGTATTGTGGCATTAAACTTATAATAATCTTTCTGCATTATGCTTTATGCTTCTTCACTTGTATTCCTTGGAATAGATTGTTAACTTGTTTCTTTGGGGAGTGCAGCCCCAGAGACTGATTCTGAAGTAATGGCTTCCTCTGTGTATTAAATAATTCTGACAGGCTGCTAATTTTCTTTAATTATCTCCAAGTATCAGTAGTTAAAAACTTGTAAAAAATAATGGTATAAGTAATTAGCCTATTGGCATGACTTTTCCTATAGGCTATACAAGATAATAAGAAATGTGTACTGAATTTGATCACATTTTATGCATTATATGGGTAATTTTGCATCATTGAGGAAAATACAAAATATTATTATTTGGGGGAAAAAAGTCTGCAACCCCTCTGCCCAATATTCACAAGACGGGAACCAAAAATTCTTTCATTCTGTGTGTTTGTGTGAGCTCTGTTGCTGTGTTTGTTAGTGATGTACAGTTGGTATGCTATGAGTTAGATAAATATACAGAAGTTATTTGCTTCAGTAGTTTATCTCCAGTGATGTAGCTCAACCTGCAGGAAAAAAGTAAGTTATAAAGATAAATATAGGTAAAATTATGCAAGGACTTTGTAAAGCCATTGGCATTGTACCCTGATTGTTTATTTAAACAGCTGAAAGTCGTTTATAGTCTTAATATTCATGGCTGTTATAAACTAAAGGACAAGATGAACAAGGGCCTAAAACAATACCTACAAAGAAAGATAATCGTGACATTTGTCTAAATGCTGCCAATACAGAGTCACAGAATCACAGAATAGTCAGGGTTGGAAGGGACCTCTGGAGATCATCTAGTCCAACCCCCCCGCCAGAGCAGGGTCACCTACAACAGGTTGCACAGGACAGCGTCCAGGCGGGTTTGGAATGTCTCCAGAGTGGGAGACTCCACAACCTCTCTGGGCAGCCTGTTCCAGTGCTCCACCACCCTCAAAGTAAAGAAGTTCCTCCTCATGTTAAGATGGAACTTCCTATGTTCAAGTTTGTGCCCATTACCCCTCGTCCTATCAATGGGCACCACTGAAAAAAGACTGCTCCCATCCCCCTGGCATCCTCCCTTCAAGTATTTGAAAGCATTAACAAGATCCCCCCTCAATCTTCTTTTCTCCAGACTAAAGAGACCCAAATCCCTCAGCCTCTCCTCATATGAAAGATGTTCCAATCCCCTAATCATCTTTGTAGCCCTTTGCTGGACCCTCTCCAGCAGATCCCTGTCCTTCTTGAACTGGGGAGCCCGGAACTAGACGCAGTATTCCAGATGCGGCCTCACCAGGGCAGAGTAGAGGGGGAGGATGACCTCCCTCGACCTGCTGGCCACACTCCTTTTGATGCACCCCAGGATGCCATTGGCCCTCTTGGCCGCCAGGGCACATTGCTGGCTCATGGTCATCCTGTTGTCCACCAGGACTCCCAGGTCCCTTTCCACAGAGCTGCTCTCCAGGAGGTCGGCCCCCAACCTGTACTGATGCATGGGGTTATTCCTCCCCAGATACCCCACACACTTTGACAGACTTTATTTATCAAAAATCCTTTTCAGAAAACCGGTTGACAGATTCAGGGATATTAAAGTAAATTTTCATTTTTTCCTGTTAAATTCCAGTTCACATTATGCCACCACTAATTTTATAACCACCTGATGAGAGCTGTATATCTTTACTTCAAAAGAAATCACCTTTGTTTACATTATAATATAAACATAAATTAAAGCCCACTTCCATTTTGACCTGCGTCCAAAAAATAAACTGGACCTTTCCTAAAAATTCTTTTTGATCCTTTCAAAATAAAGAAGTGGATATTATCCTTCTTAAAT
The DNA here is from genome assembly GCA_013398815.1 of Ibidorhyncha struthersii. Taxonomy (NCBI): domain Eukaryota; kingdom Metazoa; phylum Chordata; class Aves; order Charadriiformes; family Charadriidae; genus Ibidorhyncha; species Ibidorhyncha struthersii. The sequence continues at coordinate 105,495 of VZSZ01002964.1, read as the reverse complement.
AATGACGTCTTGGCTGTGTTTCAGAATCCTGGAATTTGTGCATTGCCTGATAGCTGGAGAATCTCCATGAGCGTTTTCATTCTGATCTAAAATGCACTTTTGAGACAAATCTCTTGGTTATTCAGGTTTACCATACTTTTGTTCACATCAGGAGAGGTCTTGAAGGGTACAAAATAGATCACTTGTGGACAAAAATAATTCAAGAGGATGCACTACATGAGCTGGCACTTAGTCCATTGAACCAGAGGAGATCTTGTCCGCAGCAAAAAAAATCCTGAGGTACATTTATTGTGGGCATCATTTCTCAGCTGCTTCATTCTACAGATCTACTCTTACTGGTTCACATTACTTGCTAACATTGGTACATCTCATGTTTAATAAAAAATAGATATGGAGAAACTACCCAAGGCAAGGTGAGTGCTGGCATGTTTAGTCAGCCCTCTTTCCTTAAATTTTAGTTAAAATTTCCAATCTTTTAAGAAGAGCTACTAAACAGAAGTTATTTATACAGTCAAGTGTCCAAAGGTGAGAAGGAAGTTATGCAGAATAGTAGGATAAAGTAGGAGAGTATGGGGTCAGTTTTGGAGTAGCTCTTTGTGATACTTATATTGATTTATATTTATACAATTTATATGCATAAACATGTCATATTTTCATGCTTGTAATATACACCTCTCATAGTCTACAATCCTTAAAAAGTCTAGGTACTAGAAGATAAGTCTTTACATGGTTTGCACAAAATCAGAGAAAAACCAGGGTATTGAGTTAGAAGAAATGAACTTCCAAGGTACAGAAGCAAGACAGGTGCCTGAGTGAAAATTTGCATTGCTTACTCATGTGTCTGTCCTGTTGTGCTGTTGAATCACTTTTGAAACAAATAAGCCCCAAATTATATTTGTGGAGTCTAGTATATATATACATGTGTAGGTATGCATATATGTACATATTCACAAAAATGTCTGCAACTTGCATGTGAGGTCTACAGGTGGACTACAAGGACAAAATAAATACTCAGTAAAAGTCGCATTTTCTTATACACCTTCTTTTTTGGTTAATTCCCTGTCTTATTTGTGTTAGAACATGTTCAGCTATTACTATTTGCAATGTGAAAAAACATACAAAGAACAAAAAAAATCATGAGACAGGTCAAATTTACATGGAAATCATTGAGAGATTTCCATTTTAATAAACTTTTACTTGCTCCTAATTGATTGATAAGGCAAAGCACAAACAGGCAATGCAAAGTTATAAGAATCATGATAGAGAAGTGGCAAATTATTTGTTGATGTATTTGGTTTAGGAAATACATTTGATTTAAATAGATTTTTTCACTGCAATAACGAAAGATAACATGAAGTCTAGTTAATTTTTTTTAAATGGAAAGAAAATTAGAATAGTCCAACTCAAAAATGAATTTTTAAAAAGTTTTGGTGTGAGAAAAGGGTATAAGGAATTATGAAGAACAGAAGTAATTTTCTAAATATTGTTTTATACTTTTAAGAGTGTATTTATTGCTGTGAATGCCAGTACTTTCTCCTGAATACGTGCTCATGAAAATATCCAGTCATTTTTTTCTAAACTACAAAAATTAATATTTCAAAACTTTTTAGATATGAAAGAGATGAGAAAGGATGCATACATTATTCACAATCTGTGATAGAGAAATCTTGTATGTAGAACTCAGTCTAAAATGCCATCTGTTTTTTCCTTTAAGAGTCTCATAAAATGGGTATTTTTAAAATACTTGGCTATGTAAAATTCATTTGCCCTTTCTTTTGGAAATATTTGCTAGCTGTTTTGCAACATCCATTAGTAATGCATATGATTTACACATGTTTGATCATATTCTTTTTTTTTTACTTTTTTCTTTTTTCCCTTCCATCTCTCACCAGAAAAAGAACTACACTAAAACAAGCATATGGAAAACATGCGGGTGTATGTTTGTGTGTGTTAAACCAGCAGCTGGGGAAACTTAATTTGCTTATTTACTTTTGTGCTGATAAATGATCCAAATTTTCTTTTCATAGGCTCTCTGTTCTACTGTCTTGACCTTTAGTGTTTTCATCCATAAGCCTACATTGAACTGGCCCAGTTTCATGTGGAAGGAGGACAAGTTTGCTTTAGTTGGTGTTCTCTGTCGAGGTCATCATCTCTGCTCTTCTTCAGAATCAGCTGGAGTTACTGGGATTGATCATTTCTTAGGTGTTCACAGCTGCAGTTGTAGAAAGTTAGATTATTCTGCTTCACTTCTCTGATCTTTGTCCGGGGTTCTGTGGCTTGAATGGCAAGCAAACTTAATGCTCATCTACAGCTGCTATTGTGCTGGAAGGCAGCTAAAAGACAGAGTACTCTATTGTTAAAGTCACTACGTTTTCACTGAGTTCTGTTTACAGATTTTACCATTGAGCTACTTTGTGCCCTATTATTTCTTTGTCTGTTTCCCTTCCTTTAAGTAGGGTTGATAAAGTCCTCTGTAAATTGATGTACAGTTATCATCTATAGCTCTTATATGAATGTGAACTTGTAGATGAAGATCATTAACTTTCCTGTGCCAAAGTCCATCATACCTCCAGGACTTTGACAAAAGTCAAATTTGACTTTCTCAAATCCTATATACACCCCGCAGTGCTGATACGTGCTGCTAATTTGCTGTTGTCATGACTAGCTTACTACTTTGCCTGTCCACAGGGAAAAGTGCTTTTCCATCCTTTTCACAGCAGGCAGTACTGCTCAACAAGGATATGTAGGATTTGTTGTGGACAAAGTAGAGGAAGCGCCTGTGTCTGCTGCCCTGGTGTAGCATGACACAGATACTTCTCGTGTGGGAGAGAGGTAGGTGTAGGAGCAGGATCAGCCCACAAAATGTAGTCAGTAGTACTGGGAGAACAAATGTTTATTTGCACTTTTGGGAATTCATCTGGAAGCACCTTACAACCTTCCCTCAGTGGTTCTGGTGCATCTGTGTTGCTGTGCTGAGGAGGGATGTATGTTAGAATGCTGTACTGCAGCCATGGGGAGAAATATCCTCCAGCTGAGATACATAACCACTCTTTTATAACCTCTTTATAGATAGGCATGTATCTCTTCTTAGCTCTGCTTTGTACAGCCCAGCCTGGCTGAAACATCTATTCATCTGCCGATCAAAGTCATGACATTCACAGATCATGGTCAAGTTTGGAGAGCCACTCTGTATCATTTTTTCTGTCTTCCAAAAATGTTTCTTGCTGCTCTTTCTTAAAAATGAAAACAGTGCCTTTCGAGGGCAAACTTGTTTCAGTAGAGAGGGCATGGATCAGGTTTTTTTTTGATGGGGAGGTTAATCAGCATTTCTCAGGCTCTTTCATGTGTATGAATTAAAAGTTTTTATTTGTGGAATGAAGAGAGGTCTTCCCTCTCTTCCCCCATTCTCTTCTCCCATTGTTTTCTCTTCTAAAATACAGATTCCATTTCACATTCATCTCATACTTAAGAATGAATTTGTGTAGGTTTATCTTTACAAGGGTAAATATTAGAGTTTTTACTAAAAAGAAAAATCCCAAGGAATCCCATATTCCATGGTCAGTTTCATGGTGCTGATAATAAGGACTCACACAAGCCCCCAAATTGTCTACAGTACTAACACAGTTGACTAAAAAATAGGTGCTTCAGGAAGTCAGAAATGCTACGCTGCTACTAGCTGCAGCTGGTATATCAAATTAAGAAGAAAGTAAATTACTGTTGCTCCAGTAACAGCTGTTCCAGTAATGAAAACTCCACTACTTGGAAGTACTGTTTAAAATAAACTAATTTTAAGCTTATTTTTATCTTATGGGACATCAATGTTATAATGGCTTGTTGTTCATGCTGGCTAAGGCCACTCTAACTAGGTCATTAAGGTAATGAAGAAATTAACAAAGAAATCTTAAGGTATTTCTGAATGCCAAAATCTTTAGCAGGGGTGTCTCACAAATTTTATCCATTTTAAAAGAATATTTATAGAAAATTTAGTATTCAGTTGGCTTCTGACAGAAGCACATCATCCTGATAAGGCTGTAAGTGTGCTGGGTCATAGTTTATTCATGATTTCGTAGCATCAAATTTTATTGTGACAGGTGTTTGGCGTCCAACAACACCAATTCTTGCTTCCTGTAAACGTATCGTTAAAATGAAAAATACGCACTTTTAAGGCACACATATAGTAAATCAAAAGCTTGGTTTTGCTTAAATATTTTCTTTTCCCTGTGCTAGATGATTTTTCAAAGCATATTTTGCAGCACTCAAAACAAGGCCAGCTGGATGGCAGCGAGGGATGAATCTATTCTGAAAGCTTAAAACGGCCCACTACAAGTGAATGCTGTATTCTTTTCATACCCTTAAGCCAGCCTCTCAAAAGACTTAGTTTTAGATTAAAGGATGTAGCTCTAAATTGGATCTCATAGCGGCTCAACAAGAACGGCTATTTCCCTGTGCAGGTGTGGAAGGTGAGGGTAGGAGTGGGAAGCTCTGTGCATAAAGCCTTTTTCTTTTTCTGTTCTTACTGAGTCGAACTCCCCATTGTTCCTTTAATAGAACAAGCTCTATGGCGCACACGGCTGGTACAAATAGACCTGTGCCCTGCTGAGGATATGGGTTTTGGCAGTTACGCGTTATCCCCTACACGTAAATAAAGTGCAATACTACAGAGTACAGCCTTGCACATCTTTCCACGGGTGGCTTGCACACTGTGTTTTCAGAAGCTGCACCTGCTATGTTCATACAGTCCCACACCATGATCATTGTCCAGAAGGCAGACCTTGCCTCCTCCTGAATGAGATAGGAAAATATAGCTTGCCTCAGTGCTAGAGAGCAATACACTGATTACTGTGAGCAATGCTTACACGGGAATACTCTTGTATGGCAGTTTTGACTGCATTGAATCTATACAATACAATTCTGCAGAAGATAACTCACCATCGGATATCCTTGAAAGAAATGAGGTTTTCTAAGAAATAACTTTGCATTGAAAAGAAATGTTTTAATAATCAATTTGTTAATGGAATTAGAAACACTTGCTTTCCACAGATTCAGTAATTTGCATATCTAGAGTATTTTCCCCTCAAAAATAGATGAGCAACAGAAATAACTACTGTTTTCTGACTTACTCATTTTTGGCAAATCATTAGTCAATAAATGTAATTACCTGTTCATTCTTTGATTTGGTTTAAGCAAAAAGCACTCTGCTTATATATTACCTACCTGGATGAATTGGATTCTTGCAGTAATTGACTTATTGTCCTATGTAAATTAGACTACATTATGCTTTATTGTTAAATTCAGTTCAATTTATGGTGCAAATATTGCTAGAATAAGAGTTTAATTAACAAACAGATGCTAATTAGTTTAGGATTAACCGATCTAGTTCTAAATAGGTACCAGTGTTCTTTGATCTCATTAACAAATATGTAGTTTCTATACATATGTCTTTCCGGTATACTTAAAATTAATGTCTCTCTAGATTGTATGTTTTTGTAAAATGCCTTATTCAGCATAGAGATTCTCTATTATTCAGTAAGTAAAATTATTTGTCAGAACAAAGTAGAAATGTGTTGTTTATGATGTCATGTTTGCATTGTCTTTTTAGAGAGGCACAAACGTGTTTCTCAATCCTGGCTCCCATGTTTGGAGCACGTGTCATAAGATGATGAACTTGAGAACTGTGTTGCAAATCCATGAAAACTTAAAGGCGGACAGCAAAGGAAATAGATGATGTTTGATTCTTAGAAGGTTGAAGCCAATGAATGTATTATTATTTAATAGCTAAGTCTGTTCTTACATTCAAAAAGGGCATGTGCAAATCATCTATCGCACCAAAGGAATATTTTTTAGGACAATTGCTAAAAAATGTTTCCCTTTGTCAATGTGACTTCCTTGATCATAATTAGCAGCTACTGCAAATCCAGGTGAATTTAGCTATCAATAGCAGCAACATTTGTCAGTGAAAGAAGCCTTACTTCTGTGAACATTAATAAATGTATAAAACCCTTGCCACATAACAAGTAACTCCTGCACCACTGGAAGGATTTCACAGTAATTTCTATCTAACTGAAGGTTTATTGTTAAAACTGGAAAAAGCATTATTTGATCAAGTTTATCCCATCTCTTGAATCTTGAGGCAATCAAATAGTATTATTTCAGGTTCTGGAAAATCAGAGAGAGAGAGAGATGGTGAATGATTTCTACACAAGAAAAGACTTCTGTTGTTTCTGTTTTGAGATCTTCAGTTTGTTAAAACTTAAAAGTGGAAAGAAAATTTACCTTAGTGTGTGAATTGAAACAAAAGCAAACGTTTACTCTCACTCTGCAGGAGAGTACCCTGCTAGTATTCTGCAGGAGAGTACTCTGCTAGTACTTGTAAGGTCTTAATTATTACTGAATAAAATTGAAGACAATGGGAGTTTTGCCATTGACTTTCTCAAGGCCAAGATCTAAGCTTTATGGACACAATTAGGCTTCCCTGGAGCCTGGAGAGATTTTACTCTTGTAAATTATTTTCCCCAGGACTTCTGGAAGAACCATATGTAGAAGGATTAGGAACAAATTAACACCTCTATTGTTTCATTGAGCAGCTCTGTCAGAAAAGGGATGGAATCTAAACTTACCCAGACACAGCTCTTTTACCTGGCTCCCTGCTTATTCCCTCTTCCAAGGTCTCTGTAGCGATAACCTTGCCACCCTCTGTCTCTGGGATAAAAAGACTCTGTGCTCTTCACTTCTTTTCCAATACCAATAGCAGCAGTGGAGGTGGCTGTTCTTTCATCTTGTCAGTATAGAACATAAGTACATCCACAGCTGTAGAAAACAGAGATCTTACCACAGCCATACAATCATTTCTGTTCCAAATTATAAAGCTCTCTAATTTCTTTATCTATTATGCTGTATTCTCTGCTGATTCTTAAGAATATTTTTTTTATCCATTAAAAACATGAGTAAATCTTGCAAGTAAATGCTATAGCTAGAATATAACTTCGTGTAAACTCAACACATTTTTAAAAGTATTGCATTGGGACAATCCAGCAGAGACAATTGCCATTCAAATTTATAATTAAATTGCTCCATTTGAGCAGAAATTATTTAGGGTTGAGTTGTGGAAGATATTTTTCTTTTGCTTGTTAGTACATAGGTGTGACGTTTTTATTAAAAAGAAGGCATACCAATATTCTTACACAGTGCAGATTAATGAGATGTGAAATATGAATGTATCCATAACTTACAATATATACAGGATTTCTATGATTTGATTCAAGTTCTGCATAGTGCTGTATAAATGCTGCTTCTTTTGAATAACCCAAGCCTGAAGAACAAATTCTGACACTTTACCTGTGTCTTAAGAACCTACTTTTATTCCATCCAAACATCGACTAATTAAAAAGACCCCACTGAAAGAGAGATTTTCTTATTTTCTCAAAACTGCCAAAAAAATTTCTGTAAGTCAAGCTAGAAGTAAATGCAAACTATGCAGTGTGTCACTTATCTGTATTGTACCAATTTACTTCTTTTATTTCTTAAATTCTCTAATTTATTGTCATGGTTTCAGCTAGGATGGAGTTGACTTTCTTACTAGCAGCTGGTATAGTGCTAGGTTTTGGGTTTGAAATGGGGATACTGTTGATAGCGCACAAATGTTTTTGGTTGTTGCTAAGCAGTCAAGGTCTTTTCTGCTCTGTGTAGGAGGCTCAGAGTGCACAAAAAATTAGGAGGAGAAACAGCCAGGACAGCTGACCACAACTGACCAAAGGGATGTTCCATGCCATATGACATCACGTTCAGTATATAAAGCTTGGGGGGAAGAAGGAAAGGTGGGACGTTTGGAGTTATGGTGTTTGTCTTCCCAAGTAGCCATTACACATGATGGAGCCCTCCTTCCCTGGAGATGGCTGAACACCTGCCTGCCAATGGGAAGTAGTGAATGAATGCCTTGTTTTGCTTTGCTTGCATGCACGGCTTTTGCTTTATTTATTAAACTGTCTTTAGCTCAACGCACGAGTTTTCTCACTGTTACTCTTCTGCTTCTCTCCCCCATCCAAACTGGGGGGAGAGTAACGGAGCAAATGCGTAGTCCTAGTTGCTGGCTGGGGTTAAACCACGACAATTACTAAGTTTTGATATCATGAGTACCACCTCATATACATACTATTGAAATGGCTGGTACTGTTCCTGAGTACCCTAATTATATTCAATTGAACAAAAAAAATGTAGATATGACCCCTTTGTTATTATTTCTAAAGCTATGAAATTGGAAACAAAGTTCATATCCCTGCCAGCTATATCGATAAAGTCTTTCTGTTTCTAAGAGAGCTTGAAAGTAATACAACCTTTTTCTCAAGTAGGCCTTCTCCCTCTGCCAGTATGCCCTGGCTTCCACCACAGATTTTTAGTTGTCATTCTGAATGTGAAATGGTGTCATGTTGCAGTAAGGCCATTGTGATGCAGGCAGTGATGTGCAAGCAGGCCTGCAAGGCATACATTCCTTAAGCACTTTCATTCCTCTTCCTCCAGAGTGACCACATTAACTCAGCCACCTCAAAAACATGTTTCTCCTCTTTCTGTAGTAGCTCTTCATTAACCTCATCCTCTTTCTAATTTATTGAACTTACTTACATTGAGGCCACAAAATTTCAGGAGTTGCTACTCTGCTGTTAAGTACTCACTGCTTGTATTGTACTATTTTCTTGCCGGTCCTTGAGACAAAGAATGTAAGTGAGCTTCAGCAAGTAGTTTTAAAAAGTGGAGGGACTGCTGTTATTGCATTATGGTTTGAATTATACCTAGACCTCAGTCAATGTTGCAGGAAGTTTGTCTCAACACTGCGGCATTTTTCTCAATACTGTAGCAAATGCACAGCAAATTAGTTTCATGCCTAAAGAATATTTAACCTGAAACCATTTTCAATGTTTCAGCAAAATTAAAGAAATACATACAACAAAACCCTTTCCTATGCTTCTTCTGAAGTCTGAGGAAAATCAACAGTTGCTGTGTGAAAAGGCAATTTCATTAAACAGCCTTTAAAGATACTGTTCTGAGGAAATCCTGCAACTGGAACATGATTCACATGATTGCGCTTTCTTGTGATTGAGACATCTGGACAGAGAAGAAGTCTTTCAGCTTCTCTGTTGTACCTTCCATTGCTGTATCTCATACACATTAAGCGTTATTGATTCATGACTGCTGGATTATATTGCATTTTTTGTGTTGTGGTGTGCTTGTTTGCCTGGGTTTTTTGGCCCAACTTAAGACAAGGAGATTAAAAATTCAGAAGATACTTTGTTTTGCTCATAAAATTCTGTGCATCTAAATGCCTTAAAATTATCCCTCTACTATAAGTGTTAAAATTAATATTTTTTATGTCAGTGGTAAAAACTAAGATTTTTTTTAATTATTTTCCTATTTAGAAAAGAGAAGCGGTCAAATAGTTTATAATATTATGCCTTGTCACAATGACAGACAGGTTGAGGCAGAATCTTTTTACTCTGTCATTCCCTCCCTGTTCTAGCGTGTCATTATCAAACAAAAAGAGACACTTTAACTGACAGTGCTTTACAGGAAGTGTGATTTACAGAACAAGTTTTTTGTATTTAACGTAACATTAAATTTAAATACATGAGGAAGAGAGTTTTTATATTCATTTGCAATACAGTCAGTGAAGAAAAATATTTGAAATAATGAAAAAAATGTATTAAGGGAAAGATCAAAAAGAAGAAAGTTTAATCAGCACCAACAGAATTTAATAGGCCTTTTCTCTAAAACCCCCCAAGTTCAGACTGGAATTGCAGAGCATACCGATATAAATAAAAAATGAAACAGCAGAAGATATATTTGCTACTGGAAGTTCCAATCAGTGTCAAATTAAGCATAAGCTTTTATAATCAGTTTAGAATCTTTGACCTCTCCAAATGCAGTGGACTTAAACTGATACTCTTTCAGCATACGTTTCCAACCAATGTATTTACTCAAAAAGGAGAGACCCTACAGCTCCAGTCTTGCTTTTCATATTCTAACTGCAGGAACATGTTCTTCTTGATTTATGACAGAGATCCCGTTAAAAGTACTTAAAAGTTGTGTATTTATTAGTGATTTTTAAAAAATTAATATTACTACTATAATCTTTGGGATATACACACGGAAGAGATTTGAGCATAGGTAGACTGGGTCTACTGGGTAGCTACTACTGGGTAGTAGCATACAGTAGAGGCATACTACTGGGTAGCGCAACAGGAGTCCGTATGGTGATCTGTGTCCTTTCATGTCTCTGCATGTCAGAGAATTGTGGCTTCCTAAAGTAGGGTAAACCTAGTTTAAGGAGTCTTATGGGTGGTATGCTTCTAGGTACTATACTGAGCCTTTGACTATCTCTGGATATTTTGCAGAGCTGAGTCAGGGAGCCAGAGTCAGGCTTGGGATTTGTGTGTGTTCAGGTGCACCATTTCTAAGACTATGGAGGTCAGCTAACTCCTAACCACAGGTTTCTGTGTTAGGGACTGATTAACAGTAGGAGATAACTGGCTTCATAGATGTTTATGACTACATAGTTGGAGATACATTTCTTTTCCTGGTTGCAGTTGTGGTGTGGAAATGTATGCTGCTCCACAGCTACTGTCCCTCATACAGGTTGCTGCCTCCTCAGAAGAACAACTCCAGCAGGAAGTTTGAGTTTTCCATAATTAATTTCAGAAGAGCCAGGCTTACAAAGGCCAGCTATTCGACTGCTTTAACTAGATGGGATATAAATGAAATAAAGAAGTTCAAGTGAATTCAATTAACTCCAGACATTTGGGGTGGAGAAGTGAACGCCACCAAGGGAAGGAGTGGGAAGCTGCTCAGAGCCATGACCTCTTCCAGCGGTGGATGTCATTCCATAGCCCTTATTTGCCATGGCAGCCATCAGCAGGCAACTGTCTTTCTGCTTGTCACTTTAGAAGCAGAATGGCATACAGGACACTGTCTTCCCTATGACATATTTGTAGCTAATCCTACAGCATACACAAACATTTTCACACTGGCATCAGGAGGGCAACTCCTGTGAGAGAAAAAAAAGTTCATGCCACTGAGCAGCTGTAGCTATAGCTTCCGTGGGAAATTAAAGCTCCAGAAAAAGTCCATAATTAAATCTCAAGAAAAAGTCCATAATCTCATGACCCATTATTAGATGAGGTAAGGAATCTCATATATTGATCATGTTGGATTTGGTATTCAACCATTTGTCCTCTACACTAATGGTATTTCCCTTGTAAAGCCCAAGTAGTTAACGTATAAGGAATAAGGAAAATAAACTGTGATTTTATAGCTTGTAGCTTAAGACACCTATAGAGTATAATTCTACAGAAAATGGATTACATTCACACACCCTTGAAAGAAAATAGATTTTGTCACTTCACGAACATAAACACCTCATTTTATACTGAAAATTTCTCACCTTGCCATCAGCTTAATTTCAGTGATATTTTGCAATATAAAGTTCCTGCTTGTTCTCAACCTTTTGAACAGTGGTGATCTTCAGAGAGACTGTCTTCATAAATATAATTAGGCAGTCAGAAATTATGAACTCTCCTCCAATTGGTTTCTTACAAATTTTGTTACAGACATAGTGTGTTTCATGTAAAGGCTTCCTAAGTCTCTAGTATCTATTTTTATTATATTTGTTCATACAGCATAATTCATATTTTCATGCATTGATCTTTTATATATGTTGTAGAAGGGATACAGCAGGGAACATAATGCAAAATAATATATTACTGTCAGTATGTGGCATCCAGAGAGATGCAGGTCTTTTTGTATTCTTACAGTGATTCCCGTTTCAAAAAGAAAATACTACAATCTTATATACTACCTAAAAAGAGCACCACCCCCTACACTTACCATTTTCATTAGTTACAGCAATGCCACTGGGTGTTTTGCAGATCTTGCACAATTAAATAGCAAGAATGTAGAATGTCATCCTAATGTTGTCTTTTCTTCATTTAGTTTTCAGAGTTAAAAAACAAGTATTGCCTTGAAAAGGAATAAAAGTAGCCGCTGATGAAAGCTGTGATGATTTTTCCCGAGACCCCTGTTTGTGGCAAATTCCCTTCCCTCATTTCTCAGTTTCAGTTTCATCATGCTCCCACTTAGCCCCTGGGACTCCAGCCAGGCACTGGTGCAGAGGGAGCACCAGTGCTTTCACAAGCGTAAATCAAACCAGCTTCACTGGTGCCAACTGAAATGCATTCATTTGTAACAGGTGATGTCTTGCACAGACTCCTTTGAAGCAGAAGACAGTTTATCATAGATTTCAAGTGCACAATAGTGAAAAGAAAGGAAAAGGCCACATCTGTGCATGAGGATATATAGCAGAACCTCACCTTTCCCATCTGAAGCATTAAGGTCTTTGGGCTGCAAGGGTTTTAGATTCAATCTCCTGCTCTGTTCCTATTTAATACTTTGGAAAATTCTGCAATTATAAAAATTTAATGAGATGGTGAAATCATTTTCCACTGAGCTGTCATCAGCAGCTGCGCGCTTCATTGTAGCTGATACTACTTCAGCAGGATGTATAAAATTGCATTGTAGAAAAAAGAAATTGAAAGTCGATAAAATTCCTGAAATTTTGTCTTCTGTTGTTGTCTAATGGCAAGTACTGGAATTTGTTGTTGGAACCTGTGATTGTGTTTTTACTTTACAATGGTAATACCTAGAGGCCTCAGTAGATTCATGGTCCCATCAGCTGTTACCATTCTGCAGAACATATCTCTCAAATGGAATTCAGCATAACTGTGGACTTAAATCTATCAACATACATAAACAGAGCACACTGTAACATGGAATTATATGAGTTCAGTGAGAATAATTTAGTAAAAAAATCACGTCTGATATTGATTCTTACATTAACGTTTAAGAGAGGACACAGTGTTTCTGTGTGCATCAACTCCAGCTGAAATGGTGGTGTAAAAGTAATCATCAGAAATACACGCTACTTGTAACTTATATATATAATTACTTGTTTAAGCAAGTTATAATGAGACATCATTGACAGATTTCTATTTTTTCAGTATTTTAGTAGTGCATTTTTTTCATTTAGTAATATTTTTTCTGTCTATGAGCAATTGCATTTCATAAAAGAAAAAAATATTTATTTTGGAATGTGTTTTTTGCAAGTGTTATTATTGAATTCCACATAATGCAACAAAAATAGACTTGTACAGTGGAATTAGAAAAATAACAATCCCTTACCCCTCAAGTCAATGATGATGAAAGGGATGAGGATTCCTTTGAACTGACCAGGTCAGGTACTGTTTTCATTCCCTGGTAATGACTTATTTGTCTTCATATTACTAATTGGCAACCACACTCATTATTGGAAGAGACTGGTCTGACTTAGCATGCTTGAACTAAATCCCCGTGACAAGGAGATAATGTTTTATTTAATTGGATAATCGGTGTTTTAATTTAAATAAAGCTCAGCTTTATTTGCCTAACAGGAATAATTACAAAAAGAAAACCTTTTTATTTAATTCTTCTTGAATAGGAAAGTATTCTAATCTAATTTGGACAGTGTACAAAAGATAGTTCAAAATGCAGAACTGTGTTGTCTATTACCATTTTTATAAAAATTAGACAGAAAAACGCCAATTCTTGGAAGTAGATATTTTACTAAACATAGGAAAAGAAGCCATAGCAATACATCCCTAAGAAAATTAGTCATGGTGATATGATATGCACAGCTTGCTAGTTCAAATATTATTTTTTTTTGTCCTTGGTATGTTTTTTTATGTATTTATATGTTTTTAATATATATACACATTCTTTAATTGACATTTTAAATTATTCTTTAAAATTCTCATAGCACTAAGAAAGCCCAGTCATGGATGTGGGTCTCTTGTAAAATCCCTGTACAAAGCTAGTACAAAGACACCCCTTCCTATTGCAAATAATACTCAGTCTTAATAGGAAACAAAACCATCTTTTCCAAATGACCTTTAGAAAACAGCACTTTCTTCTTTTTTTGTTCATCTTTCTTTTACCTCATAATTTTGTGGTTCGATTCGATGATCTTAGAGGTCTTTTTCCGCCTAAATCATTCTATGATTCTATTTTAGTTCCTACTTCTTTCCATACGCCTATTTTGCAGATTGTTGTTCATCTGACCCATTTTGTAGTAGTGTCCTGACTCCTCCTAACACAAGTTTTAGTCTGCAGTCTTGCCTGATTAATGCATGTTAAGTGAGCATTCAGAAGATGCCCTAGGTAATCCGAATTTTTAGGATTAAGAAACATTTGCACTGAGTGTGCTGTGAGCAGATTTTGCCTTGTCCCTAAATGCCAGCGGTGGGGGGGTGGGGGTGTATGTCTCTGTCTGTGATGGAGATGGGAGGAAAGAAAAAATATTTGATTGGATTTAACTAGCAGCAATTGCATTGTCGTTTTTACTACTTAGTTTCCTGAATTAAAGTCTCTGTCACCACCACCCCCTTTCATCTCGGGAAAATGTTCAACTTTCATGTATTTTTAGAGGGAAGAAAAAAATGCATTTGGATAAAAGCAGTACATTAGAATCTAATTACAAGTTTTTTAAAAGAACTATACCATTTGTGTAGACCATAGAGTTCTTGCCAGTAGAAAATATGTGTAGAATAAGTATCTTCTAAAAGGGCAATGCTCCAAATAGAAAGTCATCTCTAGGTGGTTAGTTTCAAAGGTTTCTCTAGGCTCATTTACACCCTCCTCTCCTGTAGTGGGCATCCCTGTTCCAACACAGACTTTTACAGTAAAGAATAGCCAAAATAGCTCTGCTTGCATCTATATTTTCCATACAACAATGACCTTTTTTCTTTTCCTCAGTTTAGGATGTCATTCCGTGGTTACAGTCTTAGGTAAAACTGGATGTAACTGGCTATTTTGACTTCTCAAACAATTTGTGTTACACATCTTACCCAAGAAAGGGCAGGGAGAGGAGCTGGTGGCTACATAGCAAATGGAGATACTTGGAAGTAGATACAGGCAGAGGGAATAAGGGAATAAGGTCCTAAAATATATTGCATAATGAAAAATTATGTAAAGATACAGATATGGGATGGATAACTCTTACTGTTGTGCATGCAAGGAAAGGTTAACATCTTGGAACATTTAGCAATGTTTTCGGTCCAGATATGCACTGCAATATAGCATTTAAATTGGTCTACTAGCAATAAATAAATTGAATGGTGAATTTTTCTTCAGCCTGTGAAATTGGCAACGGAATAAGACTTTAGAATCATGAAGTATATCACAGGGTGAATATATCAATTTAGGGATGTTAAATATTCCTTGACATTTAAAACTTTTTTACTTCCTCTTTTCTTTCTCTACCTTTTTTTTAAATAGTATATGGATGAGAAATTAAGAAAGGGAACCAGTCAATTCATAAAACAACTTTTCAATGTCATTATTGCTGTGATACTGAGATCACAGCAATCCTAGTGAATGTCATAGCCCTTGTTTTTGCATGCTCTGTGAGGGTCTAGTGATTGCTTCATTTTAAGGCCAGACTATCTTGCAATTTGTTAAACTTCTTTTGCTTCTGTTTATTTATTTATTTATGTCTGTGAATTTACAAATTCAACTTTCCACATCATTGTAAGTTCATTAATGCAAGCCATTGAAGTGTTTAAGGAAAGAGAAGATGTATAGTTGAGGATCAGACCCATAGGATACTGAGGAGCAAATTGGCACCAAGGAACAAATACTTCTGATCCATACTACTGCCATGTTGAATTTAGCTAGGAGTATACAGTAGTTCTTGAAGTACGTTAGCTAATGCATTTCTTGATCTTTCATGTGGTTTCATATGTAATATCAAATCATTTGTGCAGATGTATGAATTCTTGAAGTGACACAGAGTTAATAACACTGAATTATTGAAGCAGTAAGTCTTGATTTAATGTTAAAATATGAATAATCATACTGCTTGTTAGGAATTGGACATAACTGCCTGAAGAACTGAATAAATCATTTCTGCCAGGTGTGCTTATAGTGAGTTGTTACCAACTTTTTCATCCTCTCTGAAGCAAACTGCTTTCAGCAGTTATAGGCTGAAGCAGATTGCTAGATCGTATGGACTTGTAGACTGATTCAGTCTCGCATCTGGTATTGGATATGATTCAAGAACGCTGTCATAGTTTCTGCATAGATTTACACAATGTATTTCACAATAGTCTCCATTGTGTTATTTGTACTTGATTTTTTTATCAGTCATTTTCTTTGCCATATGTGTTACTGTTTGCAGACATTAGCAAGAATTATTGGATGAAGTTTCTTTATCTGCCATCACAGAAAAATATTCTTGATTTTCTGCACTAACAGAGTTTCCTGCAAGAAATCATTAATTTTACACTTGGGACAGATTTGCCCAAAGATCTAACACTCTGTGTTACTTAGGTAGTAACCTAAGTTTCTGCAAAAACAGAAATGAATGCCTTGCATTTCCGAACCTCTGTGGCTTTTTTAATATTCAGGATTTACAGAGGAAACATAACAGTAAGAAAAATCCATGTGAATACAATCATTTGTACCATGCTGTTGCAGTAAATTCAAGTAATTCTGAAATGTAAACACATCGAGGGGGTTTCAGTAAGATTTGAGCATTTGTTCCCATGCCCTGTAGTTTTGCTCAAATAGCAGAAAAGCAAGTACAAGCAAGAAGGAGAAATGGGATACAAACCCAAAACTACTGCTGGACATAGTGTCAGAAAAACTAGTCTCTCATAAATCTTCTGTAAGTTTTTCAGCACAAAAAAATAAATGTCTTTTCTTCCAGTGCAATACAGCTTGTAACACATAAATCAGAGACACACTAGCAAGCACTTATTCTTTAGCCTAAACTGCCTTCTGGAAAATTTCAGGCATTGAAAGACAGGGTTATTTTCTAGTGTTGTGCAGGTCCAACCGATGATAGTTCCTCTCTCTGTCCTTGCATCTGAATCTCAGTATTGCATGCCTTTTATTGTTGGAGATTTTAGTTCATTTTAAATTAAATCAACCTGCTATTCCCCTACAGTAATTAGACACTTTGTAATATTGAATTGCCCCACAAATTGCATAGCTCAATGTGGGTTACAAATAAGCATGCTTTGCACATTGTCCAGCAATGCCATCTAAGAAGCCTATATCAAAATCAGCAGATTAGCATGATTTGATGAACAAATACAATGTGACAGATCCCAGCTAATGCAAAGCAATACAACTCTGCTTAAATCAATGGAATAGTTCCTAGGTTATACTCGCTGAGTGATATCTGCGAAGCACCATAAACACATCTATAACTGTATAATTCCTAATGCTGCCAGTTATAAAGATTTTCTGCTCCAGTACAGTTGAAAAAATCTATGCTTGTGCTTGCCTTTGTGTTTCACTCTTTCTTTCTCTTAAGAGCCCTTGTTTTGCCTTTTTCTTGTTATATTTTTTAACTTTTTCCCCAGCTAGGGGAAGCAACTATAATTATTTCTCTCTTGTATAATCCAGGCGCTTGGGTAACGCATGCAATGCAACCTGATTTGTTACTAGTTGAACATAAACTATTCAACTGGCAATCAGAAAGACACTCAACCATCTCAGCTTTTGTGCTGAATCTGATAACAGGACATGGGAATAGAGACAATATTCTTGGCACGCTTCCCTGTTTACAAATCCCTGCTTCGAAACCACATTCTTCTGCTCTGTGATATTCTTGCTTCCAGGCGTATGGAACAAGGTAGACTTTACAATAAAGCCCTGACATATTTTACTTAATACAGGGACACAAGTAAGAAAATGGTGTGGTTCCCTCTATAAAGTTCTAACATTTTTTATTTTGAGCTTTCTCATCATCATTTTGATTTTTTTTTTCACTCCATGTGTGTCGATAAGCCTCTATATGATAATGGAAGGAAAATACTAAGTTTTAACTGAGCAAGGTATAATGGAACAGCAGGAAGCTTGTGAGCCACTTAAAATAAAATGATGAGGAAGAAATAGTCATTAATTATCTCAGGCTGCATTATCTTTTCATTTTGCAAGCAAGGAAATATTTAACACCCCAGGAGGAAAAGAATTAACTTCCTTTGAATATTTCCACGGTGAACCAGTGCTCAAGAAGCGAAGTGCTTTACTTTGGACTGGAGAGATAATTTTAAATCACAGGCAGGGGGCAGCTAGATGAAAGATCAGAAGCTAGTATATTCACTGAGCAGGAATGATGAGATGAAAAAGTAGACAAAGAAGAGACTATATTCATGTTCTCTCTATCCCACAAACCATGACCTCTTCCACAGTTACAAGGACCTATTTTCAATTTCAAGGCAATAGCTATAAATGTTAATAATTGCCTTTACCTCTTTCTCTGTAGCTTAGCTTCTTGCCCCATTACCAAAACCATTTAGTTTCTCAGTAATTCATTTTCTACATAATCTCCTTTCATGTCCCATGTTTCCTCTATTGTGTTTCACCTTGGGCAGTACATCATGTAAATAAAGCCTATATCCATAATCGCTTTACTGTACTGCTTAAGGGAATTCACTCTTGAAAACTCCATTCCAACCTGTGTCCATTATAGCAGATCTCTTTAGTCCTCATTAGATGGGACAAGCAGGCGAATATTTTAAAAGCTATTTCAGCATCAGTGATGTAACCTTGAGTATCTATTAAAAACTTTTAGGTGTATTTAAAGGGTGAGTATGAAGCAGATAAAGGCATCTGAGAAAGAAGTTCATTATACTGTATTTCGATTTCAAAAATTCTTGCATTTGAAATAGTGTTTAAGGCCATATTATAGTAGTATAGACACGGATCAAGTGGACAAAAACTTGTATTCAAGTATTTTTTCAAATTAGAAATAGATATTTAACATACTAACAGCCTGGAAAATGTGTGTATTGGTATTTAAGGCAGAAATAATTGCGTTAAGGCAGAAATAATTGAATTCTGTATTATTCCAATGAGCAGGAGAACTCCTAGCTTCACTGTCTGCAATGTGACTGTCTCAGAAAGGAAAGAAACAAATGATCAAATATTTGTGTAAAAGAGGTGATATTTTTAGTTCTGTTTGGTGTTTACTGTAATTAAGAGCTATACATTGTCTTTTTTAAACCACGTTTGTCTTTGATTTTGAGTTTAGGATTCTGTTCCCTTCTACTTCTCTGAAATCCAAATGCCTGTGAAAGCTTTTGACAGTCTCTCATGTTATCTCCTGTTTGTTTGATGTGGTTATTGGTGGTTTTCCATCCTTGGTCTTAAATTTCAGTTTATAACAAATCTGAAGTCCTGCTTCATTGCAGTTTTAGTAGCAAAAAGTATTCATGGGAAAAAGCAGGTAGAATTTTGAAATGCTCTCTGTGCTGGGTAGCAAATGGGGGTAAAAATATTAGATAACATGCTACCCATATTTTTTCCATGCACTTAGAGGCAGTTAAGGACTTACAAAATTGGTTCCTCTAACACCTTTTATTACATAAAAGAAAAAAAAAATTGCCATCAAGCCTAAAAAAAATATTAATGTCCTTTTCTCTCCTCTCCTCCCCCCTTTTTTTTTTTCTTTTTATTCTCAAGCTCCATTCTGACTTGGACAAGGGAGTGGGCACTGTTAAATATACCCTTTCAGGAGATGGTGCCGGCACGGTTTTTACCATTGATGAGACCACAGGAGACATTCATGCCATAAGGAGCCTAGATCGAGAAGAAAAACCTTTTTACACACTCCGGGCCCAGGCTGTGGATGTTGACACCAAGAAACCACTAGAGCCTGAATCAGAGTTCATCATCAAAGTGCAGGACATTAATGATAATGAGCCAAAGTTCCTGGATGGGCCTTATGTTGCCAGTGTCCCAGAAATGTCTCCAGTGGGTGAGTAAGAAGCTTTAAACACTTGATAACTAATTGCATATTACTTAATTGTCTCAATGTGCATTTCCTGCTGAGGAAAGAAAGAGAAGGCTGAAATTAAAATATAACTTCTAAAACTTATTATTAGAAATGTCTAATTCTGTGCTTAGAAATATACAGATTACAGTTTTGTTTTAGCTTTATTTTCTTATTTAGATATTAATCCTCCTGCAAAATGAGTGCTTGTGACTTTAAGTGTCTGAGGACAGGAGGAGAAAAAAAAAGATATTCAAGGTGGGTGTGCTAATGTGAGGGGGTTCTGTGGACCCCCAAACCTGTTATTTCACATGATGAACTGTGTTCCACTCTCTTCCTGGGTAATGTTGACTGTTTGCTGTACAGAATTAGATGGTACAAAACGTCTTGCAATTTACTGTTCTTGTCTTTGTGGCTGTCAAACAGCACTTGCACGATC
The DNA here is from genome assembly GCA_013398815.1 of Ibidorhyncha struthersii. NCBI lineage: Eukaryota > Metazoa > Chordata > Aves > Charadriiformes > Charadriidae > Ibidorhyncha > Ibidorhyncha struthersii. Next base: position 85,198 of record VZSZ01002964.1, on the reverse strand, counting down.
CCCTAATTATGAATTAGGGGCCAATTCTTTATGCAAGTCCTACACTGTGTGTGCTGTATGTAGTGAATGCCCTCACCTGGCTCTCCACAAGAACAGGAGTCAGAGGGGCCCAGCAAGACTGGCTCAAGGTCTCAAAAAATGAGAAAATATTGAGTGCATTGGATTCTTAAATCAGAAAAAAAGAGAAGACCGACTGGAAACACGGTAAGTTTTCAAAAAGCTAGTGTACAAGGGAGAGAATAATTTTCTCTCCAAAGAAAGTGGACTGTAGTAAGGATACTGAAGCACTGGAATAGGTTTTTATTTGAAGAATTTTCACAACACAATAGACAGTTGCCGGGAAAGACATAAAGAGCATTGATCCTGCTTTGGAGCAGGAGAATAGACTAAATGGGTCCTTCGGGTCCCTGCCTGATGGCTGATTCTGCAGTGGTTCTGAGCAGTGTGTTTGCCACGCAAGCACACCGCTTGTGTCCTGCTGCCAGATGGCATTTTGGGCTTCCCTGAGGGCACCAGATATTACTTCGTTCTGGGCTGGGAGGCCTTCTTCCCAGTGCTAATTTCATCTTCTTGCCATTTTCTCTCCTAACTTGTCTTTTCCCAGTACTTCACAAGTCAGTACTAGTAATTTAATACTCCCTGTAGTTGCTAACAGTTTTGGAAGTTTTCTGACTCTGAATTGTGCAGAGGGATCCTGTTGCTCCTTCAGCTATGCAGCTCAGGTGGTGATGTTTTGAAAGACAATTCGGGAGACAACTAGCTATCTACGTAAGTTGCTATATGGAATTAATGAGGTAGTATTTTAAATTTTGTGATAAAGAGTGGTAGAAATTAGTAAAATGGGATATGAGTAGACATGTAAAGATGAACACGTTAACCTCATACATGTGTAGAGACAAGTTCACTATAGCCACCCACAGAGGTGCATCTGTAGATTCACTATATAGGTGCACTCTTGTTGTTGTTGAGATGCAACTGAGTATGCTGTGTCATGCATACAGCATTTTAAAAGAAATGTTTTTCAATTTATTCTCCTTTGGAAAAACAGCAGTAGATGCCGTGGCAAAAATGCATCCTCTTGATCTTCACTTTGTTCAGTCACGTTTACTACCTCTAGAAGATTTATTCATAACAGTTTTTATTTTTCACTATAAGAAAAATAAAAGATGGATGAAAATTGATCAGAAAATACAAAGCAAGGAAACAGTGCCCTAAGTGGAGGCCTAAACTCCAATTAGTGGTTACTAAAGCAGATAGATAACATTTTTTGCTGTTGGGCTGTCTTGCAGCAAAAATATCCAGAAATGCCTTCTGTCTCCTGTGATGTGCCAGGAGATTGTGCCTTCTACAGTGTAGTTCTCTCCACTCTCTTGCTCTCTCTTATCCCTGCTTTTGCTACCTTATGCAAGCATAGTTTTCTCAGAGGATCTAAAACTGCTGCTCCCCATCACCAGTACCGTTTAGTTGCACCTATAGAGATGCCTAGACCTTCCACTGCCTGAAGCTGACATTAAAAATCACTTTGATTTTTTAGCTGGTGCAGCATATTGTTGTCTTGGCTTAGGCAAAAACCCTGATAAACTCTTCCTCTTATCTATATTTTTACACTCTCATTTTTTAGTGGCCTGTTTTCAATTCCCAAGTGTCCTAAACTTCACCTACTATATTTTTGCAAAGGTATTTATTATGAACTACACTAATGCACTCTGTATGTGTTGTGGGAAATGCACTACAACATGACTTTTTTCTCCTGTTTACTAGTTGTTTCTGTGAGCCTGACAAGCTTTTGAGACTAGGGACTTGCTGTCTTTTATTGTTGCATGACACTTGCATCCAAAGGTTTACTCAGTTTGGTAGTTTATCCTAAAGTTATAAGGACCAAAATATGGATGCCAGAGTTCATGCTGAATGGGTAATAGAGGGGTAAAGAAGTAGCTAATAAAATCCTCAAGACTTTAAACTCGATGTAAACACACAGTATATACTCCATTTGGACAGTGAAATAAAATGAATTGTATAAAACACCCTTGAAGTACCACAATCTGCAGCCATAAGAGAGGATTGTGTGGGGCTGCGAAGTCCTGGGAAGAAAAATGTCCTTCAGACCCCTTACACACATTTTAGAAATTTTCATGGCTGCACTGTTCCTAGTTTTGTAACATCTCCGTCCTTCATATTAATTGCTGTCACTGAAGCTTTGTTGGCTGAAAAAAATGCTGTAGCATTCATCCCTGGATTCAGAGTTCCATTCACAGAGTTATAATAAAATTACATGTCAACTTGATCCTGGACCATGCTGATTTTTTCCTTGAAAAGGTACACAAAGATGGAAATTTGTAGGACCCTCAATGTCTGGTTTTATGCACATATATATGATTTAGACATGTCTGTCATATGCAAGTTTTCTATGGTAGATTTTCTAAGAACTTTGTTGTATTATTTTCCATGCACTTTGAGGTTATATTAAAGTTTCTTCTACAGTTTCTGTACACTGGGGTTTGTTTGGTTTTCCCTCTAATCAATACCACTTCTTAAAAAAGATTATGGTAATGCATATCTTTTAGCCTTTTCTGAAGAAGAGATAATTTTAGGTTTGCCATTTTTACTTAGTGGTTTACTTAGTGGTGCATTCCTTACTGGGAGCCACATTCTTTCATATGCTTTTTGCTAAGAAAAAATTCTTAGCAGGATGTTTACTGTGTTCTAAAACTCTAATTTAAGCCCACTACAAACTGAGACGCCTACCTGTTTTATGCCAAAAGCTTGAATGGCCAGCTAGCCTCGCTCCTTCCATACGTGTAATCTGCTTATGTATGCTGAACAGGACAGTCAATCACAGACATAAACAAAAAAGATCCTCTCTTGAAAAGCTCCTTGGTTGTCAACTGGTGTAACGTGCAGTCTGTGGCACCCATCTATGACTTCCCTTATTTCTGATACTTCCTAAATGTGCATAGTTTTCGTATTGCTAAGGAAGGATCTTGGTACCTCCAAAGTTGACAGCGTGTTGCTCATGTGATAAAAAGGGTGCAGAAAACTTTATGGTGAAGAATTTATTTTGGAAAGAACAATGATGTGAAATGCATTGAGAAACTCAGCAGATGGAGTCAGATTACAACACAGAACTAGTATTTTAAGAACAGAGATTGATATGCTGTTATCCTGTGCCTTATAAGAGACTAAGAAAAGCTTAAGGGCTGGACTCCGAATATATTTTTTCTGGTATTGGATTGGTTTTATCAATACCTATATTTGAAAATATTGTCTTCATTTAATAAGACTACAATAATGTAGAATGAACCAGAAATGGAAATTTATGTATGAGGACTGAAAAGGGGGCTGTAATTTCCCCATTTGTAAGTTAGTATTAGCAAAATATGTTGTCCTTAAGTATGGTTTAATCAACTGTGTTGTTGCTTCTGGCAGCTGTGCCAGCTTCTCTTGCAATATAGCTCGCGTAAACATGTAAATATATGGTAAGCTTAAACCAAGGTTATCCCCTTATTAAAGCTATCAGTCCAGATAACCGAGAGTAGGGGCATACCAGCGTTAAACAGACACTCAGACAAAGATCTTATTATATATTGTGATATATTTATACATAAAAATGTACACAGAAATGCATCTGCATTTCTGATACCTTTCACCAAATATGCTGATTTTAACTGATCATACGTATTACATGTGACACATGTATAACTTCTACTGTCACAGTCTCCTAATTTTTTTCTAAGGTCTTTCCATTATTCCTCTATGCTTATACATAGACCAGCTAGGGCTGTACTAAACCCGTCAGTTCCATAACATATAGATTCCATATGTTCTTTCCTGGGCAATTTCCTTCCATATCTTTCCACTAGATTAACTCCTTATTGCTTAGGGGGCTCTACAAACTCCAGATCACCGTGGCAATTATTCTGCCTTTTTGGTTATTAATTAATGAGTGATGGAATATGTTCACATTAAATAGCTGTATTACTGAGTGGGTTTGAATATTCTATTTGAAACTTCCTCAATTGTAACACTATGTTGTAACACTAAAATGATCAATGATACTAGAAAGTTGGTATCAGGTTATTTTTACTGTGTATCCTCTGTGGTGCAAGGCAGCTACTTGAAGAGTGTTATAGATTTGCTTCCCATGGTACTGACAGTCTAAAAATAGTCTCTGTAAGTTTTCTGGCAGTTTTCCTTTTGAAGTGAATACTTAATTGGCTTATATTCAAACATTGACAAAGTCCTATATATAGACATTCACAAATGGAACATATGTTTCTTATATCCATCCATGTAGTTTCATATGAAAGGATTGCAACGTGTAGAAAGCTAACCTGATAAACTGGTGGGTAGGAACCTGCACTCTAATTGGGCGTAGCTTAGTACCCTGTGCCTCAGCTTAGCCTGAAGCTTACACTGCGCAGAGGCTGTGGAGGGAAGGACTATAAAGCATTGGAGCAAATACTGAGTGATCCTGCCCTTGATATAGATTCCTAGCTTCTGGCAATACATTTTTAAGGACTTCCAAAAGTGTAGCCAGGCTGTTGCAGAAGATATTACTTTGGGAATCTGTAGAGGCCTGAAATATTTTTGAATGGTATTACACACACTCATGGAGAGATAGCTGGCAATATAATCTGTCAGCCCCTGTCTGCAGCCCTTCCATCTCCACCCTGTTTTCCCTACTTTTTTTCTGGTGCTACTGAGACGTTAGAGACAGTGATGGTAATTGGATGTCATATTCAAGATGCAAATACCTTGAATATTCTTGTTTATTCTCTTTTCCTTATCTAATAATTTCCATCAGTTGTTCTCCCTTTTTTTTTTTGTACACTGTCGATCATTGAGATCAAAACTTTGGAGGATTTTCCATGGTGATCCCAAGGTCAAGAGTTAATAGGTAACTGAGCTACAACCTACCTCTGTGAAAGTCTTGGTAGGGTATTTATTTTCCCATGCCTCTTTGTATTTCTCAGTGTGAAATTCCCCTATCCCCAGTTACTTGTTACGTTAAGATTCCCCTGTACCACTTTGTAGTCAAGCTTTCATTTTGTCAAGCTGTCACCTGCTTATATATTCTCTTTTACTGGCAACCTATGAGTTCAGATCCAAGTGAGATGCCAGTGGCAACCCACCTCTCATATAAAAACTGGCAATTTATTCCTACCATTTAATTTATATTTTTATTTGGATGTTATCTTAGCAAAGGCTGTTCTCTTTTAATCTATATTTGGGTTTTTTTTAAGAACCTTTGCTTAGGATCCTTGCTGAAAGCTTTTTTGAAATTTAGATACTGTTTAGATCTATGCAAGTAACCTGGAGCTATACACTCAGTGATCCACCCAATGGTTTTGGCAGGTTTAGTGAAGGGCGGCTTCCCTTCACAAAACCGTATTGGGTCCCCCCTTACAGGGTCATAGCCATATGTCTTCTGATTTGTTACTTTATTACAGAGTGTAAAAATTCATCCATCACCTGGGTCAGACTTACTGCCCTAGGTCATACACACACCACTTTTCAGAAAAATTCATGTCCCATCACTGCCTTTCAGTCCTCCATCCTGGGCTATGGCAGGTGACAGTTTACCCATCACAGCTGATGTTTCAGCGGTTTCTCATTTACAGCTGCTTTGTTAATTATGGATCTTTGGGGTCTGATTAATTTCTTTAATTGTGAAAAGAAACAGCTATTGCACTGATCATGAGACTGTTTTATAGCCACTGTAGAGAAAGGTGAGTTTTAAGGAACGAGTAGAAGTAAAGGCAGGTTATGTCTGCTTAGCATTTTGTCTAAGAGTTTTTTCCCATCTATAATGGGCATTGCGCAAAAATACAAAAGAAAACAAAATAAAAATAATAAAAAAACCCCACTGAGATGTTGAGAGAAAATTGCAAGTAGGCAGTAAATGCTTTTGAAACAAAAGTGTTTCTTGACATTATGATAGATCACTAGGCAACCTAGGCAGCTTCAACTACAGTGAAAAACCTTACAGACAAAACCCTTTTAGATCAAAAGGGGGAAAGAAAACAATGCGGAGAATCAAGGCTTGCTTGGTTAAAGGATCGTGGCTATTGTCATGCTCACTGTGAGTTTCAATTTCATACACCCTGGCTGTTGGAAATTGTCAGCAAAACAAGGAAATTTGGCATGTACTGTGAGCTGGGAGAATCTATGTGAAATGAAAGCTGTGACAGACAGGACCTTAAAAACATGCACACAGCAAAATGTCTGAGAAGCTTTTGCTGTTAAAAAAGAGAGACACTGGATAAACGTTTTCTGCTAGCTGGTTTCACAGTCCCAAAATGTCAGTGTCAGTGCCGAATTCACACAAAGCATTTGAGTCTTACTTCATGTATATCCAGGCCTACTTTATTGTATTTAACTGGAAGTGGGCAAAGTTAAAAACTCGTGTTACAACAGATAAAGCTGTTATGTTCCTATCCACATGTTGACTTTACTCCAGGTCAGTAGCGTAAATCAAATAATATTTTATATTTCATCACACCCAAGTCTTTTGATGCAGACCCCTGTGTTAGGTTAACCAACCAGTACTTTCATTATTAAAATATTTGGGTTTGCTGTAAATGTATATGTTGATCATTTAAACAGTGCTGAATATTAATCCAAGTATTAATTCTTTTAGTATATAAAGAGAAGCTTTGTAATTGTTGGTACTCTTTTGTGGTTTGCATAATCATCTTTAGGTTCAAGATATATTGCATTAGAGTTGCTGGGATTATGTGTCATTTTTTTGTCAATGATACTATTGCTGAGGCAAAGGTATTGGCGTGTTTTAGTGTGGTATTGAGATGCAGGAATTGTTTTTATACGGGCACATAGCATCTCTAAACATAAAACATGTTGTATGGATAGTTGTTTTAGTAGCCACTGATCAGCTGTAAATGTTAAAAATTAACAAGAAGTTGCCTTTTCCTTACCACAAAATGACTCTGAACATTAAATATCTTTTCAGCGAGAGTTGTTCTTTTGGCCACCAAGTGGTTTTAAACATTAAACATATTTTAAAAGTATTACTGCTCTCAGCCACTGAGTGACTGTAAACATTAAATATGTTTTATAAAAGCTGCTTTTTCAAGCTACTGCCTGCATGGCTATGGACATCATTTTTCTTTAAAGTTGCTTTCCAGCCACTGAGCTATTTTTTTCATATAAGCTCAGTTCTATTTATAATTTTTCACAGACAAAACAAGTGCAAGGTTTTACTGGCACAAGGCAGCTCTTCATTTATGACAAGTAATCATGTCCTAGCCATCTTCTCATAAAGACAGTGCAGGTAATGAGAATACGCCAAAATTAAAATGGATTTCTACAGATATTTTGCATGGACAGTGTGTGCGTGTCTAGTTCATCTCCCCCATATTTGTGTATAATTCTGCAGTAAACCAAAATAATAAAAGCAGACATGAGTGATATTTTGTACTAAGATAACTGTTGTAAGAAATCAGTCACTGATGGATTGTGTGAATCAATCAAGTCATCATCAGCCCTGGAGGAGGACAAAACAGAAGGCAAAATAGTCTCAAGATTGCTAAGCAAATGGGAGTCACTAAACCAAATATGATTAAGGGCTTTAATTCTGTGTGCAGAAATAACTCCATGTGGCAAATTAGATGTAATCCTAGGAAGGCCTGGAGTGATAAGAAAAGTGTTTGTGAGAATCTGGCTTAGCAAGAGCTAAGAGAAAAAAAATCACTGATCACAAGTATTCTGTTAAGGACATATTATTCTGTTTAGAGAATCCCATAAGGCTTAAAGTCTACAGCAAAGACACTGCAGGTAAGAATAATACCTTAGGAGAAAAAATCTACAGAAAACAGAGGTCTAAAAGTATCTGCAGAATGAGGAACAACGCATACCACAGTATCTTTAAGTGGCATGTCAGCCAATTAGTAAGTGTCTCAGTCTGTTGACCTTGGATTTAATGAATCCTATACATAGTAAACATTTCTCCTTATCTGTAGTAAGAAACAGCATAGATGGGCAATCCAGCCCAATGTCTATCCCATACATTGTAGGTTCTTCCTAAATCTTCCTAACTGAGGAACTATTAAAGTTCTTATGGGAACATAAGCCTGATGCCCCTCCAGCCTTTGATCAACACGGGCCCCAACAGAGCTGGTTGAAACCTTTCCACAAAAGCCGGTTTTGCTAAGTTTCTGTAGAACTGAAAGATGCAAACATGTAATTCTGTCAAAACTTTTTATGAAAAAACAGATGGCTGCCTGATGAGTCATCCCCCAGGTTAGTGCGTGACTGGCAAATTAAACAGGTGGTTCCTAAATTAGTAGAGAAGCATTCTTTATGTCAACCTGACAAGCCAAGCACTGGCTGGCTGGGACCCCGTAGGCCAGGCAGTCTTCTCTGGAGCTGGGAACCTGGCAGGTTTGTCTGTTCCCTGATTTCTGTGCCACACGGTTGATGACAAGGCAGGTTGCCGTGCTTCCCAGACAAGCTAGTCAGCCTGCAAGCTAAACAGGTCATAACTACGTAGGCAGAAGATCAATGGAAATGAAGCAAACTGTCATCTTTGCTGAAAACTCAGCAGTACCGATAATATTTTCTGGAGTTTGCAAGTAACTTTTTTTCTGGAGTGAAGCAAGATGAAGCAAAAGGCAAAAACTATCTGAAATATCCCAGTAAAGCAATATGCCACTATCCAGACATCCTTACTTGCCAGTTAACGTCTGGGGACCTTTTGTGCAGAAGCCAGCAGTAAAAGTGAAATCATTGAGGGTTAGAGAGGAGAAGACTGGAAATAGAGATGGGTGCTGCTTTCAGGCAGGTGTGAAAGTAAGGAATGATAGCGGAGGAAAAGCTTTACAAATTGTACAGATTTCATTTTAGGAGCAACTGGAGAGAAATGTAATACTTTTAATACTGCCTTGGACTTGATTCAGACTGACACTCCTAAAAAGACTGCTATGGTTTTTGTTAACAGACCTCAGGACCATCCTTTTATTTTCATAAGAAGCTTAAAGGATATTAATTCACAAATAAGTGACACTCAAAGTATTAGTGAGACTGTGGAGCAGTCTTGAGGGAGCAGGGAAGCAGCATGAAGCTGGGTAAGGACTGTCTGGTGCACCGCTCTGCACCAGTCATCAACAGAGAATGTTGTAGAGGCCCTCAGAGGTGTAATTTCAACTAACTGTTTGCATCTTGATACACAGTTGTTCGTAACTGATTATTTTCACTGGAAATAACTGGTTGACTGCTAGTCATCCCACTGAGGCTGGCGTGATGTTTTGGGGACAGAGATTCTAACTGATAAAGGTCAATATGAATCCAACAGCCAATCCAGTAATAACCAGGTCAGGATATCTATAGCTGGAGAGTATCTCCTCAGTCGTATCCTTCAGCTTCCACCTGTGTTCGTTGCTGTTAGTACAGTGAGCATTAGTTTTACCATTTGTTCTGGTCTAACGGAGTATCCTAACATATTTGAAACATAAGATAATTACGTAGCTAGGTTTCCCATGTTGTAGGAACATCACCTTAGAAGCCTATCTCTCCTCTTGTCTCTGTAAATGGCCAGAAGTAGAGGCTAGGAGAAAGTTAAACACACATTTAGGTAGATTACCATGTAACAGTCTATTTGGAGGTAGGTTTTATCCAAGCACACCTTACTTATTTATTTTTTAACTCTGTTAAAAAAGGCTGTTGTTAGAGTTCACAAGCATGTCAAATACTGCTCCAGTCCCCATTTTGTTAGGTTTAGTGACTGTACGTTCTCTAAATCCATCTTTTCATTCTACAAAGCACTTCCTTTTTCCTATTTTTAACATTTATTTTACTTTCAGTCTGGAAGATAAAAGATGACTAGGAACAGGTAATTTAGCTTTGGTATATACTGTATACATCTCTATCATGCCCTGTCTATTTGTCTCATTTCTAAATTACTTAGATGAAATCTTTAAAGTTCTATGTGGAAAACTTTTCATGTCTCAATCACTTTTACTGCTTGCCTCTAAGCCCCCTTTATTTCTGCTGTCCTTTTAGCAATAGGGCAACAGTAATCGATATTTTCAACAGCCTTGAGAGAATTCAGATGAGAAAGATGCCTGAAGGGCAAGTTCAGGTGCTCAAGACTGCAATTTATGGTCTTGCAAGAAATGATACAGACACAGATGCTCAAATTATCAGGCCCACTTGCTACTTATTTGGTTCAGTAGCTCCAAACTCATCCACTTTTTCTTGCTGCTTTCACTCCATATCGCCTCATGCCTGAACACAAACCAAACCCTGTCAGACAGTTTTCGGCAGATGTTTGATAGTCCTGGGATTCTTTCGTGTCTCTTGCATGTGATTCTGAATGAATCGTCTGTTCACTGATTTTAAGTCCTAAACCAATATTAATCACTGAGCATAATCCACTGAGACATAGCACCTCGCTGTTCAAACAGCGTATGATCCTGTGTGCCTTCAAAAGATCATCCAGTTGCTAATACAGCAGAGGGAAAAAAAAGTCTTCCCCTTGTTGAGTAGAAAAAATAGCTTTACTATGATGTATTAAAGAACTGCATTTGATAGTTTTATTTGCAATACTGGTGGGGGAATAAGGAAAGGAACTGTTAACATTTGTGGAGGGGAGGTAGTGGCTGAACATATGTAAATTGCTGCTTTTATTTGCCACAACCCAGATTCAAACACTCATGTACTAGGAATTACTCCAACATAAAATAAGGGATAATCAGTTCCTACATCAGCTTTTCTTTGTAACAAATAAACAAAATCAAATTCTAACCTGTCCTTCTGAAGAAAATCTTTCTTAAATGACCTGAAAGGTGCCAAGATGTCAGACTGCCTGCCCGAATCAAAAGACGGCAGCAAGGCATCAGCTCCTTAAATTCCAAAATCCATATGAAGCTGATAATTGAACTGGCAAGTTGTAAAGAAGGAATCCTTTCTTCGGGCCACTGCACAGCAATAAGAGATCTCTGAACTGCTGATTTAAAGGAAAGATACAGGATAAGAACTGTACCAGCACATCCTACTGATTTACTGTAGAGCTGAAGTTGTGGCAGTTCAGTAATACCTATGCTGCAATCTGGATGATTTATATTTTAGCCACCTTTATCAATTTGCTTTGGGTAGCACAAGAGGACAGTAACAGTGACGACAGGATAGGTTTTATGGCAGCATAGTACAAGGGACTTCGGGATACTAACTCAGCAGCTACCTTGCAGGGATGTCCTAATGGTTCATTTCCAGTGCTACTGTTACCTAGACCGCCTACATTAAAGCCCACATGGGCCTCCCGGCCCACGCTGCAAATGTGCTTTATGATTTGAGTGTTGACGTACTTGTGGACACGGTGTGCGTCATGTCAGTACTGCTCTCATCAACAGTAGAGGTTTTAGACTTGTTAGTAAGATCTCGTTCGTGAATGTCATCAGCACATTCTCAAGCCAGATTTGTAAAGGTGACTTGGCACTGAAAGTTTTATAGGCATCTTGTAGGTCTGGGTTTTTTTCTTGATATGGCTAATTGCAGGGTACGTAAATGGTTTTGAAAACCCGAGTCAGTCTTTAGACTCCCAAATAGCTTTTAATAGCTTGAGCTGTACCACTAAGTTCCTCAAGCAATGCTGAGCATCCCTGATTTATAGGCACCTAAATTTTGCTGGCATACATTATAAATGTAAGCCAAAATATTCTGGTAATTTGGCCAGGTAGTCCGAGCGATATCTCTGGAGCCCAACCAGATCAGACACAGATCAAATTCAGCGGTACTACAGTAGGTGATTTGGGGTATGCCATGCAGGGTTAGATGTTCAAATGGATTTATTTGTCTCATTCCAAATGAAGTATCTTAGTACCTGCCTGAACCTGGAAAAAAGTAAATTTCTATAAAATAGTTTCATGGGTGCCTAAAATGGCAGCTAAGCCTGTCCCAAATCTGCTTACGTGCAGAACGATCTGAACTCTACACTGCTGAGCAGCTAGATGCCAATTAATGCCTAAGTGCTGTCAGAAACCATAAAGTAGATATATTTAATTCTTTGTCGGAAGCCAGTCAGTGACATTTTCAGAGTTCAGAGTTACGTCCCATGCAAAATGTGGCTGGAAGAGAGGTTCCATGGTTTTGATTTTGCAGTGAGGGTGGTAGAAAACTCACACAAGATGCTGCAGATGCAGCTTTAATCCTTTCCTTTTTTTAAAAGCCTCTCCTCATGTTTTAACCACCAGGCCAGAGAGCCTTTCTTAGTCTTTCTCCCTTCTCCCTTTTTTTGGCTTGATGAATGTTTAATGATCCTACATAAAACAGATTAGCTTCCTGCTTCTTCAAGAGAGTGATGGTCTGAGCATTCACTTAAGAGGTGGGAGATAGGCATTCAACCACCTCATGACAGAAAAGTGACTTAAAATAATCTGTATCTCATGCATCCACTGAGCATTCAGGAGGGGCCATCATCTGCTCCTGCATTTTGTCAGAATAAGGTTAGTTTAAGCTGTTGAAACAAGAAAGGGTTCAAAATTGTTTTTCTCCGGTAAATAATTTCTGAGAAAGAAGGTATCTAGGATGCAACTTTTCTCATTAGTGTTTCTTCTGGGCTACAGCACCATTTCACTAATAAGCTCACTTGTATGAATCTTACTGTTAGGCATCGAAATAACACCAGGTAGAAAAAATACTACATCTGGGCTTATTGCATTTTACAGTGGCTCTTTTTATGATTCATGCCCTCAGGAACTCCGTGTTGGTGCTGTTGTGTCTAAAAGCACTGCGTAATGTTACTTCTCTGTTTTATGGGGGTAGTCTTGAAGATGGTGAAAACTGAGAAGGATTATTCATTGCGGAGCTTGTTTCTTCATGCATATATGTTACCAGAACTGACAAACCACAGATGAGAGTGTATGTGCAAGGGAACTCAGGGAAATTCACCTTAAAAAATAATATACCTTTTTTAATATGTTTGTGAAGGATTCAGGGAAAATATTAAGTTGAGGAATAGAAAAAATATGTAATAAAAGCTGGGAAGTAGCCAATAGGTGAATAATAAGATGAGGGTTTAATACTCCTTAAAAAATCTGAGCATGATTAGTTTAGTGAGTTAAGATGGTAACCATGTTGTCTGTCTTTATGTATGTGGGAAGGACTGTGTGTGGATTATTAAAATCCACTTGATAGCTTTTTTAACAAACCTTCATAGTTGTCTGACTCTCAGACCTAAATTACAATGGCTGAAGAGTGCCTCATTGTCATCCCATAGTAATCTGTATCCAGACTCCAACTGAGGCAGTACTGAAAGACTGATGGGCTGATAGTTGGAAAATCTCCTCTTACTGTTAAGTATGTGTATATGTGTCTGAAGAAGTGCCATTTAGCATCTTGGGTTTTATTATGGTCATATTTATTATTAGTGTTTTCTTATTGACATTTCACAGGAAGAATTATATACTTGTTTCCTGTAGCTTTGCTCTGAGCAACCAGTCAGGAAATAATCAAGTTATAGAAAGTCACAACACAATATGTTCCAGTATTATTTTTTATTTTAGTTTTGAAACAGAGCTGAAAATGGAATAGTTTGAGCAGGTGTAGGTAGAATTCTAGTGGCCTGATTCAAATTCCAGCTATAAAAATACTCCAGTTCATTTTGGTGATTAAAATGAAGGTCCAGCTGTCCGACAATGAATTTATAGCTCTCCTAGTTTTAGGTAAAACAGAACCAATTGTCTGTTCAGTAATTTTACTTTTCAGCTAAGCCTCTTCTAACTAACTGAACTCTCTGAAATTAACGACGTATTTTTAAGACAGTAGTCTGCTTCCAGAGTGATAAGACCTGATTATTTATCATTTATACCAAGGAATGGTATACAGAGAGGCTCTTGCTTATACTTACTGCTACAACAACCAAGGTCAGCTCACTTTGTTATTTGAAGTGGAAAAGTGTAGCGGGGTCCCACCTGCGGGGAGGAGCGGACAGGCCAGGTGACCCAAAACTTACCAACGGGGTATTCCATCCCATCTGCATCATGCTCAGTATGAAAGCTGAGGGATCAAAGGGTCAGCCCTCTTTCTTCAATGGCCGGTGTCCGAGGAGGGCTCTGTCTGTTCGTCTGCCTTTGATCCCAATCCTGAATCCAGACATGGAATCCAGTTCCTGTCTGTTGCTGACTCCTGTCTGGGACTTCCCCAGTGCCAGCTGGTGACGTGACTGTCATACTGGGAGCTTGATAATACTGTTTTGTTTATATTGCATATACTTTATTATTTTATTTTTATTATTTTATTAATATTTTCACTAATGTATGTTAGGGTTTTTTTAAACCCATAAGTCTCTTCTCTTTTTCATCCTTCTCTCCCTGAAGGGAGATACTCTTCCTTCTCTGAAGGGGAGAGAAGTAAAAGAGAGCATCTGTCATTCATTTTAGTGGCTAGCCCAGCCCCAACCATGACAATAGCCTACATATTTCTTTTT
>VZSZ01002964.1:44384-70735 GCA_013398815.1 Ibidorhyncha struthersii | reverse complement strand
TTATTTATTCATTTATTATATTTGGGATTAGGACAGAATTTTGGTTTGTAGGTCTTACAACTCTTGATCTTTGGGCAAAATCAATACCTTGGATTGTAAATTATTTAGCAATTTCAGGGGGAAAACAAGAATCCCTGAATACTGAATACATTCAAATTTTAGATAGTTGATATGTAAGCCTGTTTGGGGATTTTAGCAGACGTAGATTCATCTGTAAAAAAATAATGTAACAAATGTTCAGCAAATATTTTCCTAAGAGATGTAAAAATCCTTTTTTTTAGGAGCTAAGCAATAAGTTGCAGGATATCTAGGTCATATCTAGGTGCATTTAATTTTAGCTTTGATATTTCATGAGTTCAGAATTTGATGTATATCAAGGCTTGCCTATCTCACAGGTTTTAGTATTTATGAATAAACATAGAAGAAGTTGGCGGTAAAGGGCTGGCATAGAAAGGCAATTGTGTAGAACAGAATCCTCACTACAGTCGAAGAAGGGTGAAATGGCACTTCAGCCCGGACAACAGCCAAATATTATCTGTCTTTACCATTTGAAATTTATCTTTCCTTAGTCTGTGGGGGTTTTTTTTGTTTTGATTTGGTTTTGTTTTGTTTTGTTCTTTTTTTTGTTGGCCAGTGGTACCAACTTAAGCATTGCTTTTTATCTGGTCTCTAGAGACAAGTGATTTTGATCATCAAAATAGAGAAATGCAAATCAGAGGAAAATAATCCCAGAGCAGGCTCAGAATAACTCTAACAGGTAAATGATTCAAACTCTTACCCGGTAAGAATAGTGGAATTTCTACCTTGATCATTTCAACAGCATGAAGTACAGAGTTAGGCATTTTGTAGCATCCTTAACTAGAATTTTCTGTATCATAGCTGTGCCATACAAATATTGAAATACCTGTATTTATCCATGTCTGTATGGTCACAATTCATTTGCATGTTGTACTGGTCTTTTTTTGTCTTCTGCCTTGTTTAAAGAACATAATATGTTGCAATAAAATTGAAGTATTAAAGAAGACATTGAATAAGCTACAAGAGCTTAGAATTAAAATTAAAAAAAAAAAGAATGCTGTGGTCTTGCTAAAGAGAGAGAAAGAGCACACCGAGGCAGCAGCGACTTATTCCTTTTAGATTTTGAAAACGACTGAATTTGGTGTCAGTGTCTGATTTTACTTTTTTTTTCAAAGTTCAGGTATTTTATTCAAGGAAATAATCATTTTTCAATGTGTTTCTTTTTAAAATCCAGATTACTAGTGAAATATTTGGAAAGTGTCTATATATAGCCAGGTATGCCTCGACTGACATCAGAAGGCGGCTATGTTGTAGTCACTGGTGTTTGCAATGTATTGGCTTACTAAGTGGCATGATGCCACAGAATTCTCAAACAAGAGAAATTCTCCTCAAAGAAGAATTTTTTAAATATTGTAATAAAGATTTGTCTGTCCATAGTACAGTGACAGCAGGGGAAGAAAAATAAATGTTTTCTGCTTAGATTTTGCAGCTGGGAAAATGAGCAGGTAGGGAAAGTTGCTGTGTTACAGCTTAGATTTTTCCTCAGAGCTTTCTGGCTACCAGTTATACCCCTAAATTTTTGGCTACAGATAAGCAACAGAAGAACATCATGAAGGAATGACCATGCATTAAGGGAATGAAACTACCTACTCTATTACCATATACCCTTCAATCACTCCAATAATAAATCCCCAATATGTTTTTTTGTATGTAATTATTTGGTCTCATTGGCTCGTGACTTTTAAAAGGGTTCTTTCAATTAACTATATGCCTAACTGATTTGCTGAATAGTTGTGTTCTTAAAGGTTTTTCTTGAGGCCAGGCTTTCATTCATATTTTAGATGGCTCCAAGGTGGTGCTTACCCAAAATCTTTGGGCCGTGGGGTGATGTAATAGGATCCATGAGCAAATATGCTGACCTGGCCTGTTGTTCATTGTTTTGCCCAGGGACAACTCTGCATGAAGAGAGAATAACTTCTACTGCTGCTGTTTGATCAGTGTAAGCTTTTGACAGCACTCGAGCGGCAGGGAAGGGGGGAGGCAGAGCCACCCTGGGTGGCAGGAGGAACTCAGGACAGGGAGGAAGAAGCTGGAAGGAAGTCACAGGAAAAGACGCCCTGAAGCCCTCATGCAGGTGCGGTTCAGTGCAGAGCTCCTGCTGTAACTGCTCAGAAGTCCTCTGAGAAAACATCTGGGGAAATTAGATGTTTTGCCTATAAATCATTTTATACCAGAATGGCTGGGACACTGCACTCATGAGGACCATGTAGATGCAATGGGAGACTATCGTGTAGGCTTCTGAGAGGTGTTTTTCAACATTAGCTTTTAAATACTCAGCAAATAGGCAGAAATTCACAAATTTGGGTGTTTTCTTTGGCATAGTCTAGATCTGATGTGCCCCTATGTTTCTGATATTGTGAACGCATCTGTCTCAGCACATTTCAGCTCTCTCGGGTGGTAACAGGCGGATGTACGTACAGCAGCGTGGCAGCCCTCCTTCGGTGACTGGCATAAGTTTCAGAAGTAATGCACACTTAGTTTTTCCCTTCACACATTGTGCTAGCAAATACTTAATCCCTGTCATAAAGTTTGTCTGATAGAGAATAACAAATACTGTTTTCACTGTTAGAAATACCTTCATTTTTATCATCAGGAAGATAAACCACAGGCATGCCTTTAAAATCCAATCTGTACTGTGTGCTCATCTATACTGTACTCTGTCTCATCTGAACTAGAGAGATAAAATGCCATATTGAATTATTTCTCTTGATACCAATATTTAATCTTAACTGTTTGGTTCCTGGATATGTGTTTGCTTTCTAACATCTGGGGGAAAAAATGGGAGTCCCAGATGTTTGAATTTTTTTTACTTTTCCATAGGTACCTAAGCTACACTGCATTTTTACAGCTTAGCAGATGAAGGGTCTGACACTGTATTCCAATTTACAGAACACCAAATATTATCTGGTGAAAGTCTACTGTGATGAACTAACACATTCCAAATGGCAATTTCCAAATTTTTCATTCAAAACAGATCTGACAGGATTTCAGTTTTAAGGTAAAACAATGTCAGAGTTACAGAACTGCAAATGTATTCCCACATGCAGAGATAGATATACTCAAGCTCTTGGATAGATTTATGAATCTGGGCAACTCAGAGCCTCGTTCTTCTCCTTGGCTGTTTTTCTCCCTAATCTCCCGTCTGCATTTAGAGACTCCCTTCTGACAATGAAGTAGTACTGCAATATGAGAAATGGAGTCTAGCCAGAAATCCCAGGCCCATATTAATTTTGTTTATTTATTTTGTTTGCTGTTCCATATTTTGTTTCTCCAATTCCACATGAGAAATATGATCTTATCTGTGTAAATATACTTTTTTGTTGTTGTTTGCCTATGGGAAACAAAAAAGACCATTTTCTGGAAAAGCTCATCATACTTTTAGAAGGAGCAGGAGTTTTCCAATCTGGAGAATTTTGTGAGACTAACCATTGTAAAATCAAGAGGAGTATTGCATGTGGCAGTATATTCTGAAAGTACAATTGGAAAAGTTGTCAAGATCATCTCTTCCATTAGGCTGATGAATTCCCATGAACTTTTAGTGTTACAGATGTTCACATTAGTTCTGAATATTTTTCCACTGTCTTTGTAAATTAGTTCTACATTTCAGCAAATTCCCAAGTATTCCTACAGATCTTATGCCCCAATTCTGCATAGCAATATATCATTTAATCTTAGCATTAATTTCAAGCATATTAAGTACTTATTTAAAACAGATCTAAGGCATGCAGCTTTTAATTTTAAACTACTGCTTGTCTAAATATCCATACTATATGTAGAATAGCAGATGATCCATACTAATTACATGCTTATTAAACTAAGAATACGGAGGAAAATTCTGCTAGTAGTATTTAAGATAAGAGGGAAATAACATAAGCAAGTCAGACATTTGCTGTCAGCTCTTTGTCTTATGGGGTATTTTCTCACCTGTATTTTAGTACAATACAACGTTAAATTACGCATTATGGTGACATACAACATTCAGTGTTTTTCTTTTCTTTTTTTTTTGGCCACAGGCCATATGAAAGGCTAATGACCTTTAAAGATTTTTTTTTCATACACTTGGATTTTTTTGAGAAGACGCTCACTGCGTCTTTCTTTTACATCTGTAAAATAAGAAATAGCATGTCACACTGGTAATGTAGAATATGTTCACTTTTGCCACTTGTCCCTTTCCTAAACTAGATCTTTAACTTGTGAGCAGAAATTTTATTTTCCTTACTTGTCCATTTTTCATCTGGAGACCATGCTCCGACATTTTATTTTCTTGTTATCTCATGTTTTGAAAAATGTATGCTGGTGCCCTGAAGAGTCATCAGGACCTAATCTTATTGGAGAATCAGAGATATATGTAAAAACTATTTACTTTTTTTAATATTTCTTTTTGTACCATGCAAATAGAGTTATGACATACAAATATGTCTGTACAAGCAACTGTTTTTTCTTAGTTGAAACTGACCTAGAAGATTAGGGTGACGTATTAATTTTGGAATCAAAGCATGAAAGTTTCAAAACAAAATGCTTTATTCTAAGTATTATTTCAGAGAGCTTGTGGTAAAGCTGTTCAGCACTAATTTTGAAATGTCTCTGATTAAGCTGAACCTCAGTTTTTCAGTGTTTTGTCTACCTTACAAAATTCAAATAACATTTAGGATTGTGTTCCCAAGGTCAAAACCCATTGCAAAGCCTGTTAAAGACTTTTTAACATTTGAAATGTTTGCAATAACAATCTTAGCTGAGGATTGATTCTCTTTTGCAACATGGCTATTGCAAACTTCTGTGCAGACTCAGCTGTGCACTGAGAACTAGATCTGAGATCAGCTGGGAGGCTGCATGGTTTGTGTTGTGCGTACCAAGATCTTTTTAACTAGAATTCCCAGCAGAAGTGTAAACAGCCTTTTATCTCAGACATCGGTGTGCAAGAGGTACGCAATTGCAGATCTGCAAACGTAGCTAAAATGTTTGTAAATATTAAATATTTCTAAGATTTGGGTTTTTTTTTGTCATAGACGTTTCCCAGTATTTTTAGCCTCTCTCACATGACAAATATCAGCAGATGAAACGGGGCTTCTTTTTCTCTAGAAGAGGTGTAGAATTACACCCTTTTTTTCCATACACCTTGAGTATTTTAAAAATACAAGCATAACTAAGTGGTTTGCAAGCCAGTCACTATTTCGCTTACATGCCTCCTGTCCCAACCGGCTTAATGCGTTCCTGTGCTTGTCATTAAGCTGCTGAGCTCCGATCAGCCTTGTGACACTGGTTGGATGCGCTGTACGGTCAAAGCTGAGGCTACTGATCTCCAGCCGTCTTCAAATGTACTCACGACAGTGGCTTTCACTAATTCACAGTTTTATTAAGCTACCAGTAAGAACCTGACAAATCTCCTTTCTATGCCTGAGAA
Organism: Ibidorhyncha struthersii; assembly: GCA_013398815.1. Lineage (NCBI taxonomy): Eukaryota > Metazoa > Chordata > Aves > Charadriiformes > Charadriidae > Ibidorhyncha > Ibidorhyncha struthersii. Next base: position 65,256 of record VZSZ01002964.1, on the reverse strand, counting down.
CCCCACTGAGCCTCTAAAAGGCCGGTGATAATACTGAGAAGCTGCATTGAATTCTAATTGCAATTAGCGTAACCTGAAGGAGGAACGTATTTTTTCTTCCTAAGAATATAGTTAATATTGCCATTGCTGTAGGTAAAAACATCATTCATATTTATGATTTTGTAATGGATTATATTACACTGTATTCAGATCACCTCTTATGCAGGAAAATTATAATGCAAAACATTCAAGTAAAACGAAGTGAGCGATTCTCTGGCCAAGGGGACTGCAACTGGCCGCAGCTCCTCCAGATGCTTACAGAGAACCCATTCAGTTGTCCACATCTGATGTCAGCCCAAAAGGTGGAAGTGTCTGGAAGTGTCTATTCACAGCTGGCTCTAGGCACTAGATGGGCTGTTGTGGAGGCCAAAGAGCAGAAGCGTTTGGGAGCCAGGCTGCAAGGCACCTCACAGTCAGCTGCCTTTCGGCGCTGTTCCTTCTGCTGTGTCAAGCGGAGGCAAGCCAGAGTGAGGAACCTCAAACACATGACACAGCCTGAAAGGCCCAGGCAGTGGCAAGTATTCTGAAAGCAAAACATAACCAAAATAGCTCATAGAGCAGGAATAAACTTTGTGACGGTATGTTTTACCTGTTGTGGCTCATGTTTTTAAAGGCATGGCTGTCTTTTAACAAAATGGCAGGGCTGATGGTGGCTCTTCTGAGGACAGCAGTGAAGGTGATGGAACAGGCCTGCAGTTGAGCCATGAGCCAACCCATGCCACGTACACGGCTGGCCCAAATGGGGCTCCACCAGACCCCAGCTCTTCCTTCTTGCAAAGTGAAGAAGTTTTAGGATAGTATCAGCAGGTAAAAATGGAATCGAGCGGTTTTAGATCACTTCATCTCCAATAAAACTGAAGTTACATCTGGTTTTCACCAGTGTAAGTTATCTAAAGATGCTGAGTGTTGTCTTTCATTCTGAGGAAAGCACTGTGCTATGCTAGGCAAGCATGATATTTTGTGGCAAAGAAAAGCTAGAAAAAGAGAAAAATAACATTTTTCCCCCTGATGCTGCACTGTAATTTGTTTAACCTCTGAATATAATCTTTAAGAGGATATTTTGGCCAGACTGTGGGAAGCTAAACAGATAAGTCCTGTGTTAAATTTCCACTGAATATGATTTGAAATGGAGGTGATATTAAAACCTGAAAATAATAGTTTAAAAATGAAAAAAAAAAACACAAAGAAAACCCCACCCAAAAAAACCCCAAACTTCAGAAAAAGAAAAAAAAAAAAAGGAAAAGAAATCTATACCACATCAGTCTAAACTGTGATGCATCAGAAGTATCAGTATGGGACTGCATTGTGTTTATTACATCTCAGTGTGTTGTTTCACTGTCTTTGTACTTGCTGGTCTGTGTAATCATCACTCCCTGTTGGATTTCATGTAAATTCCAAGTGCAAGCAATACTTAGCTCTTCTGGAAGCGTTTTGCTGTACAGAACTACCACACGAGGTGATACGATATTCCCATTGCTCAGTGGTCCTCTTGTTCTTGCAGCCTTATCTGTCAGCCCTCGGGGACTGAAGCTGCATCTGCTGTGGAGCTGTTGCTGTAATAGCTCTCTGAGAGCCTATTTCAGGTAGTCTCTAATTAGACGCACCCAGATGGTGGGCACTGAGCAGATGTACCGCCAGCTTGGGGTGGATATGGAAGAAAGTTTTCTTTTGGCTCCCCACAGTTTGTCTTTCTAATGTTTCTTCTCAATTTTTCTTCACGGAGATCATTTGAAATGTTTCTTTCACAATTTCTAAAATATGAAGCAAACTCAAGCACTCTAATTTTTATTGCAGCTCTAATCTAAGGTACTAAGCATTCACAGTGCTTGGTGTAGTTGAAGCCTAGACATATCGAACTCATGTTACCCAAATGCTGTCATGAACAAACCTGCTCACTTGTGCTTTGATACAGAATCTTTATCAGCAATTAAGATTTTGTTCTTCAAAACTAATTAACAATTATGTTCACGCTGCCAAAGACTTAAGTAAGCACACTCAGTCATGTCTATGTAGCCAGCCTTGCAGATCGAATGAATGTAACTAGCTGGAATAGAGTCTGATGTTTTCAGTCACATGAGTAAACACAAGAAACACATCTCCAGAGTGAGAAACACTTACTTTCTGACACATTCTTTTCACAGTAGAACCATACATTAAGTGTTTAGCCACATCTGACATTGAAAAGATTTCGAGGCAGAATACTTACTTACCCAGCAATTCGACCATCGTGTTCACACTGCAGTGTTCCATGCTTCATTTGCCATAAATGTTGATGTGTTTTTCACAGCATTCAAGGTTTCAAGAAAATTATAATTTTAACTAAGAAGTTCCCATATTATTCGTCCACCTTTCTAAGCCTGATCTCACACAGAATAAAAAACCATAATCACAGCTCATATGAAAACGCTTGGATTTGCAGTACAATGTCCTGTAATCACCTGTGTTTCAACAGTTTTAACAAAGTTGATCTTCAGGTATCATCCTTCTACTGTATTGCCATTTTATGAATACAATGATCTGATTTATTTGAAAACACTGTTTGGAAAAGGCTGAGGTGTGAAACTTAGTTGTGTATGATGTAAGAATTTGTGAAGTATATAACTTGGGAACTGAAGATAAACTTGAAATCCTGAAGACAGCCTTTGTGAATCAGAGTGCTTTTTTTGAGGAGGTTTTGAATGCATCTTTACAACCTAACTGTCAAGAAACATAACTAAAACATGATTAAGTCATTATTTGTGTAATGCTTGAATAATAATAGATTTTCACAATCCACGTGAGGCTTACTTTGTTTCTTTTTGTACATTGCTCTCTGTTTTGGTATTCCTTGGAAGGAAGTCTTCCAGACTGTTACCTTTGAATATCTTATATGAGGAAGAGCTACACTGATTGTTAATTGATGAATAGGTAGGATGCCTACTAAGCTGCTGCTTAGTCATGCTGCAGCCAGCTGAAAAGCAAGGAAATATGGCAGGGAAATGCTGTTAATATCTCACCTTTTAAAGAAGAAAGAAGAAAAAAACAACCAACCAAACCAAAACAAAACAAAAACCCACACAAAATCTTTTGCAAATACTAGAATTTTAGAAGCTAAAGCAGGAGAACCTTTTCCACTTTTTCATCATTTGACCATTATGGAGTTGTTGAGACCATCTGACAAGATACATGCAGCCACTTTAAAAGCAATTCTATCAGTAACCGTGTTGTATGTAGTTATACTTCAAAATTAGGTAAAGGCAGACCTATTCAGTGAAGAATAAACATTCTTCTAATGCATTTATAGAATCAATCCAACTTCAAAAATTCAAAGATGCTCTGTAATTAATCTTTATTTCCCATTATTTGAACATTTTCCTATGTACCTTTACCTCATTTTCTAATGGAAAGTGGAGTCAAAAATTCTGAGAAATCATAAGCAAAAGTGCTTTGCAGTTTTTCCTGGCCAATTGCATACAGAGTGTTAGAAATCTACTTGAAAGAGTCTTCTCTCATGGGTTTTCAAATTCAATTTTACAGACTCAACAGATCTAGAAAAAAATTTTTATTAGCTTTCCGACTCCCAAGTCTTTATCTGATTGAAATCAGAACTCTGAAATTCTTGAAATTCACCCATGACTAGTGAAAATGTATTACTACACACAGTTACAGTATGTATGGCAAAAAGCTTTTAAAGCTCTTAATCTTAATGTCCACTGCAGCCAGGCGCATGATGCGAACCACTGAAAATACGACTTAGAAAACTTTGTGTAAATTGTCAGTGTTTTAGTGTATTCTGGTCAGCCAATGCAGTTGTGCTTCTGATAGCATTTTTTCAATGTTTTAAGGCCATAACCAGGCAATTGCTGCAAAGATAAATGTGGTGGTTTAAAATGTTACTATGCCTCAGAAGTACCATCCCCACGTTTGAGCAAGCAGGAAGAATCACATGAACACTCCTCATCTGTTTTAGGGGCAAATCGTCTGTCTTGGCTTGAGCTGCTGCTGCTGAATGCTGTTCAGGCTGGGCTGGAGAACGTTGCACTGGGTTCAGGTGCAGAGAGCTCCCAGCCAATGTTCCGGGAACTCAGCTGTGCAAAAGCCGACCTAGAGAAGGTGATAAATGCGGGCATGGAATTACATGGGTGGGAGCAGCTCAAGGTGCCACGTCTCCTGACGACAGGGTGTGGGAGTAGATACATGGCTGTGCAGCCCGTGCTGTTCCCGTTGTACCTGCTGTCAACCCTGCTAGCAAACAGCCGCAGGGCGGTATGGTGGTTGTTTGGCCGTGGTATAAGACAGTGTTAAGAAACTAGTATAGACATTAAAAGTAGTTTAACCAAAGCAGTGTGCTCTGTGCCTGGGTAGTTTATGTCGGTATTGTGGCTTTTCTGCTTTTACAACCTAATCAAGCTGTCGTTCATCTCAACACAGTATGACATTAGTCTGTATAGACCTAACTAGGTAATTTTAGATAGCTTAGTTCAGGGATCGAGGAGGTTGTGGTAGCAACCATGTAATCTGTCTGCATCACTGCTTACACTGTTACATCTACTGTTGGTGGGGATTATACTCCTAGGGTTTGGGTTTTGGCCTTTTATGTGTTTTAACTGACCTTCCATCCCTCTACTCTGAGAGTATTTAGTACCTTCTGCAAATAACAATAGTGAGTTTAAAAACCAGCAGGGTCTTTATAAATGTAATTATAACTAAACACAATATTCCCTTTGGCTTTTAAATGAAACGGACAAGACATACATGTCACTGATCTTAAATGAATGTTAACTCGCAAAATCAGAGGAAGGAGAAGAGAATATCCACATTCAGCCTCAGTTATGTCTATGTTATTAAATTATCTCTGCTAGTCTGCCTATTATTTTGTGCTCCAAGTCCTTTCTTTTCCTGCCCTTGCTCTCATTGTTGTCTTCTTTCCCTAAGACTAAGTTATTTATCTGATTAAATGGTAATTAGTGACTTCAGTGGGGCTGCATATGTGTAACTGAGAACAGAATTTTGCCTAAAGAATTTTTAAAATCAAATGTAAAATAATAAAAGGAAACTGAAGTGGTGCATGGTTTTTAATATAATTACCTAAAAATTCAAGGAGTTGAAAGCAAGCTTTCTGGAACAAAATTCTTTCTCAGCGTGTGAAGTAAACAGAGAAAAGTGGCACAGCACATGTCATGTTTGGTAGATTGCCCTTTCATATTTACTTTTAATTTGATAACGTTCAGATATACACAGATTAAAGAGAAAATAAAAATAAAGTCAAGTGCAGGAGTGAAGTATCATTAAATTTAATATAAAATTAGACTCAGACTCCTATAATGGCTTTGTTCTTTTTAAATTAAACCTTAAAACACATTCATCATGTAACTATTTTTAATGCAGTGTTTAAGTTATACAGCACGTATTTTACTGGTTAATGACTGCAAAGGGCTGAGAAGGAAGAAAAGACCTTCCCATTTAGTTCCTGGATAACATCTGAGGAGCCTTTGTTAGCTGGTTTGCAGGTAGCCAGTTGCTTTATAGGTCCTGCAAGTTGAATTCCTGTATTGCTCGGGGGCCAGTGCAGGTGTCACCCGATAAAGCACACACACAGAAACAGCGGCGGAGACAAACTGCGGACCAAATGGGCAGTGGGTGCAGCAGGTTGCAGGCCATGACTATTTGTCATTCCTTGTGCTCTGGTGTCCTGAGCAGCTGCCTACTTTTCTGTCCCCAGAGTGGCTCTGTAATAAGGTGCTAATAGCTACCTGTCGGCAGTCCAGAAGCTTTATGCCAGGGAAGTGAATGGGAGTAATTGGGAATTAGATCTAGGTATGTACTGAAAAGGAGGGACAAAAGGCTTCCCAGCCTTTCTGCAGTCCTGATATCCCTTACAGAAGCTTTTCTTTTTCTTGTGGTAAAAAAGAGATGGAAGGGTGTTGTTAAATACACTTACATGAAGGTGTGATTTGTTAAGTCTCGTGTGCTATTTGGTGGCATACCTGTAGCTTATCAAAGATAAATCAATAGCATTCTCTTCTGTGCACCAAGCAAAATAAAGCAAATGTGCCAAGAAACAGTTGTGGAGATAATTGCATGAGCTTTGGCTTTACCAAACCCTGAGCCCAGAAAAACCACAATAAATTATCTAGAACAGAACCTCTGACTTGATATTTGGTGGCGCGGGATTGCTTCTGTAGAAAAAACTTCATTGTATCAAAAGGAAGAAGTCTTTGAGTTGCTTGTTCTCCTCACATACAATTAAATTAGCTTTGTGCAAATATGGATGGAGTGCACTGCATTTACAAAGGTGATAGGGTGCTTTACAGGATTTATGTCGGAGTGACTTGTTTCCTTGGCGCTGCTGCCTCTGAGGAGGGATATTTGTAATTTTTTATCTTGCAAAAGAGTAATGGTGAGCAGCCCCATGTGATTTAATAAATAGCTGTACAGTGTGTTCAGTTCCTGTGTTTCATGTGTAAGGGACCAAGGAGTTTGAAAGCTCATCACTTCATGCTTCTGTTTTCAAACTAAGGCTCAGTTCTGATTAGAGGTGTTTTTCCAGCTAGTATTTGACTTACATAGCAATAATGAGAACACGCCTGTAATTTGCAGTTCTTTTCTTTCATGAGCTTGCACATGAGGAAGTCTGTCCTACTGTGACGTAATTTTCTTGCTTGCTATACCAAAAAAATGGGATAATTTCATCTATTCCGTAGCTTCTTATAAAGGAGGGAACAAATTTCTTATTACAAGGGGATAAGAGAACAAAAAGAAGTAATTATTCCATACTTGTTTCAGTGTTTTCTTGTAATGATGGGAATACAAATGCTTCTTTTAGTGCGTTATAATCAGGAAGTGAAAGGGATGAAAAATGAGACATCATTAGAATGATGTCGTTCTAATGGCCACGCATTGTTGAAACCAAGTAAGAACATCAAGTGTACAAATACTGGAAAAACAAGAGTTTAAATAAACATGTAATTTCAGATATCTACTTGCAATGCTGTTGCAGGATGTATCCCTTTAAGTGAGTCCTGCCCCGGGTCATCAGTAACGTCTGCATGGAGTCCTTAGTGCGCGTGGATTGCTGTCAGAAGAATTCCTTGATGGTTAGTGCCACAGTCCCTATAAACATCACTCATTAATCATATCCAATAACAGTCACAAAGTCAAAAAAAGGCAAAAATCATTAACTTTAACTTTTTAACTTTATTTTGGTCTAAACCACAGAATTTTCTGTTGCTTATTTAAGGACCTCTGAATAAAGAGCCGTTTATCTTGACACAAGGGCATCGATATACACAAAGCAAAAGATTTCCCAAACTTACAGAGACTGATTGAGAATATCATAATGACCATAATGTTTTAAGTCAAGCTATCTGACATCTTTCATTCCTTCTGTGTTGACAGAGGACTGACTTCAAGGGTGCTCCTGCTTAACCTTTCTTGAACTGCCACTGTTCTTTAATTAAATGCATTCACCCTGTGAAAAGGAGGAATAATGAATGCATCTGTCAGCCCTTGCATCAGTCTAGGAGCAGCAGCTAATTCCAATGAAGGCAAATTTAAAACAAAAAGTAATATTCTTTGAATGCATTCACACTTCCCACAGTCTGAGATATGGAAAAGAACCACAGTCAATAAGAATAAACAAGCTGGAGGCAGAATTCAGATTCTGTCAAATTTTGGATTAGTACCATAATACCTGTATCAATTTTTCAACACTCTTGTGGCTTCTGTCATTTTAGTTCTATTTCAGAAGACAAGAGTTGTTCTAGAAGTGTACCAATACAATCCATTGTAGAAACCAGCACTGGGCTGAAAAAAAATTAGTCATGTTCAGCAGGTTTGGCTTGATCCCCATATACCTGGGAACTGGCATGAATTATCTTTCTTACTAGTTTTACTTTTTAAAAATTAAAATTTGAAGTGATTATCAGTCTTCCTTTTTCTGACTGGGGAATCATTAGCCTAAGTAAGCTGAGAAACTGCTACAGAGTGCTTTTCTAGCAATTGTGTAATTCACCATATGCAGTCTTGACACTGTGTAGTTTGCATATGAAAGCCTGTTACTACCACCATCAGGTTTTTTAAAAAAACAACCCCCAAAGCCTCAAGGAACTTGATACTCTATAAAATTCTACAAATTATAAATATGAAAAAATTTAACTTTCTCATGTCACTAACAGAAGACATATATATGCACACATACATATATATGCTATCTTCATGCCAGAAACCCAATTTGTATGCATTTGTATATGCAAAAGTAGGATGTGTGAGTCTGGAAGTTTTACAACATTTCTCTGTAGAAAGGATGTTTAGTTTAAGGAAAAATCCACAGAAAAACAAACAGCCTGAAAACCAGTTGTGAGAAAGTAAAAGCTAAGGTGTTCTGAGAATACATCAGGCAGAAAGCACACTTATAAAGATGAGCCCTGCCAAAATCCATTAGTGTTTTCCTGAGTAAAGTGTGAGCGACTCAAAGTTTAAATGGGAAAGCAGTTTTGAGAAAGGAGGCACTTCAGTTCATCAGAGGACTCTGCTTACAGGGCATTCTAGACTTGTGAAGAAACTGGAACCGGCCATTATATAAAGGTGCTTATTTTTTTTTCTCAATGTATAAATTTATTGCATTAAGTAGAGAAACATTTGTTTTGGATCCGTTCAGAGTTTGTGTACATATAGTAGTAGTGCAAAGTCACCAACTTACCCTGCGCACACAGCGTGAGGCGCATCTTTGCTCCCGAGGCTGTCTTTGCTCATTAGCAGACGTTTGTGCAGAAACTAACATGTCCTGTATCTCAGGTGGATAGATTAGCACTTTGACGCCTACGTGGCTTTCAGCCCTGTGGTGGCTCATAGCCATACAGAAGAGTGTCCAGAATTAGCACCAAACTATGTAGTCTGTGTTTTCTGTTTAATCTGTTTGGATGGTGCTTTCTCGGTAAGTGCAGTGTTTATGCCTACATATGCGCTTGTTCCTGAGGCACCTCAAACTTTCTTGCTGTCCGCTCCAGGTACGTTTGGTCTACTGACACTCCTAGTCAGGGAATAGTAAGGACAGACAGCCTGTGACAGGTGGGTTGTGGGAGTAGTTTTTGGAGAATGGATGCAGACGAAGATCCCCTCTCTGCCAAATGTCACATTAAAGCTGAGGAAAGAAATCGTGTACTTAAGCTGAGAGCAAGTAAGGGTGTGGGACCTTGTGTGACGGTCTTCTGCAGTATTCAAAAGAAGGATCAGGCAAAACCGTGGATACTACTTGAAGTCACATTAAGATATCTTATGAAGATAAAAAGATGGTAAAGCTCTTGCTAAAATGGGAATCTGAACTTGCATTCGCTATTTCAGTCGTAAGGGACTGATAATGGAACAGTAGATGTAAATGGATTCTTCTCTGAGAAGCAGTATAACTAATTTGAAGTGATCATTTAAAGTAAATCAGAATATGCCTCTGATTTTTTTTTTTAATTTAGTGGATAGATCCAGCTCAAGCTTGTGTCAAATCTAAGATCAAAATTAAAAATAAAAAAAAAAGAAATATATTAGCCAGTGATAAGACATTCTGAGCAATTATGCAAGCCAAACTTACGTAGTGATACCGATTTAAAAAGTAGGGGCCCGAGGTATAAGGTTTTGCTCTTCTTTTTACCATTTTTTTTTTCCTTGATTGTATCCAGGTTTTGCATCAGAACATGAGTTTTTTTCCTCAGCAAAGTAAAAGTAGGAAGTTATGAGCAAATGATGAAAGCAGACAACTGAGCAACATGCTGGGTCATCTCTGCCCATCTATCCTTCCTTGAGAAACAGATGCTCTGACAAGTTCCAGTCTCTAAATAAAAGCCAGCATAGCATTCATAAATGCATAAGACATAGCTATAATGACGAACAAGCAGATATCGATTATTATACAATATCTACGAATAAGAATTTGAGAGCTCTCATGGACCAAAATCTGTATCCTTCTAGGAGAATGGCACCATCTGGTGGAACTTCTCTTTGGAAAATTTCTAATGGAAATTGCAATCATAATTTAGAGGCTGTTCCTCTGCCATAAAACTGAATATTTTGTAAGAAGTGCTAAAAATTAAATAAGAGGAGAGAAAAGGCAATAGTGACTAACAATATAATTGTCACAGTTGTCCATTGTGGAAGCTTACAGTTATTTCTTGCACAATAAATGCCATGTGAATATTTAAGAGAACAGAGAGTATTACTCAGAAATTAAAACAGCTTATTAAGTGCTTAATTGAACTATCTGTTCAGAGCTATGAGCAACTAGTAAAGAAATGATTCTATATTTCTATGAAATAAAGTTTTTTGAACACAGTAACAGAGTACAGGAAAATAAAATAATATATCAATTTTTGTTTGTTTTTTTTTAATTATTATTTTGGAAATTTTTGGGGGGAGTTTTTGGAAAATTACTCTTTTGGAAATTTAGAAATTTACTCTTTCATTACAGCACAACTCAGTTGCTTTTGGGACTTCTGTAGTAGTAATTTTTGATTTTCAAATATGATGACAGTCATTGCTAAATGCGTTCTGTAGGTTACCAGTGGCGTGGAGGTCTCGAGTAATCGATCAGTAGCTCCCCTGCAGATAACACAGGTGACCATATCCACGGGAGTCTTTGAAGAAAGCATATTCAGGCACCTTCTGCCCATCACATTTGCCCTGCTACATTGCACTACCTGTAAATTATCAGGTGACTGGATGAACTGGATATATTCTCAATTCTGTCTAAACAACGTGCAGTTTATGATACCTTGCTACTGCACGGTGGTGCATGAGAAGATACAGTTTGGGAACGGTTACTTTATGAAAATTAACATGCATGTTATCTGCATTATACTGTAGAGGAAAATATTCCAGAATACTTTTCCAAAAATTTGTGTTTATCCTAAATAAACAAATGGTATTCTAGGCAAGGTAAAGGAATGAGTATAGCCAAGTAGGATTTTTCTTTGTGTGACCACAACCAGCAACTGATGTGTGCTTATGCGTTTTCAGTGAGAAAATACTTTAGAATTACTTAAGGACAGTAATTTTCAGCTGCAAAATTCAGTCACTGTTGGGAACCTCAGTAGTCCCAAGCATGTAATAGAAACATATTGAAAGCGACAAAGGAAAATTAATTAGACATTTTTACATAATGGTCAAAGAGTGCATTCCCTCATTCAGTGCAGCCTTCACATGCCTACTGAATTTTAAGAAAACCTGACTGTATTCAGCATTATATTTAGCTGCAATAAGAAAGAAATGAATGAGCCTGTTTTCTCCAGTCTTCCTATAAATTTGTCCTCAACTAGCCCCCATTCACACGAATTATTATTAATTTCCTTTTTTTCACTTTCTATGATAAAAAAAGCATAGAGGCCCATAGAGAAAGAGAAATGAATAAATTTAAAAACAGACAATTAGAAGTGGCCTGGCACTGCTTAGATTCCTCATTAAAATTCCATATTGTTTAGCTAGTTGTAACACACTCTAATTTTTGACAGCCTCTTGACATGAAGCCTGTTGTTGGCACTAGATGCAATGGGGCCAGGAAAAGCTAGTTGTGGAGCAGTGTCAATCATTTGATATGCAATACATTTCCAGAAAACACAATCTCACCTTTATTCATCCCATGATTGATTAAAAAGACTGAAATGTGTCAAAAAGAGTTGTTTCAAATATCACTATAAAATAAAATTAAAAAAAAAAGAAAGATGAAAACGAGAAGTAGGCTGCCAAGAGTCAAAGGATGAAAAATGGCTGAGCAGATGAATGTCAGCTGCATCCAGAAGCATTGCTTTCTGGGAAGGAGCCAGACTTTTTTTTTTCTTTATAGAAAAACCTAGAGAAAGCAGGAGCTGCTTCAGGGACATTTTATCAAGCAGGGCTTGGGCAAGGTTTGGGAGTGGATGTCCCAGAGGAGAAAGAGGCAGGTGGAAAAGGGAAATGGTTGCAGAAGAACAGGCACATTAGGGCACGTGGCAGGAGAAACGAGGAGGATAAGTGAATGTAGTAAGTAAACATGGGAGAGTGCAGATTAAATTGGCTGATTTTGGAGCAAAACCACACTTTGCTCTGTGTGACTCGCCAACTGGAGTCCATGGGAATGTGAATATGACAGTCAAAGATTTAGGCCTCTGGAAATTTCAGAAAGTATGAGTCTTCTCAGCAGCCAAGGAGAAGACCTGTGATCAGTCTACGTAAAGTATCACTGTTCGCTAAAGAGAGAGTAGTTTTAGCATCTGAATGGAAGACTTGGCATTTTTATTGTTTGGGTTTGGTTTTGATAGTATACAGTGGTTTGTCCTATGACCAGAAGCCTTAGTAAGTTTGAGAGGAAAAATGAGAACTTACTGCATTCAGATGCAGGAAGTTTTAGCACCTCTTCCCACAGCTGCAATGTGTACTTGCAAATACATGTGCTCCACTTCATCTAAAGGGTTCCAGAGTTCTAAAAAAAAAAAAAAAAAAGAAAAATAGAAAAGAACAAAGTTTTTCTGCTGCAGGAATAAAGGACTGTTCAGCTGAACTACAGTATGATCCTGTGTAATATACAAAATGATCTCATTTGCCATAGGTCTCTAGTAGCTAATAAAACAAAAATGAATGCTAAAACCAACTGCTGTCTTATGCCTGAGGCTTGTTACTAATTTTATCTTGCTGTTGAATAACTTGGATCTCATTTCAGGGATCAGTTAAGTTGACAAATGTGATTGTGGCTCTTGGGGAACAGAATGATGTTAAAAATGTTTAGATTTAGGACACGAGTAGTATTTTATTAAAGGAGTTATTTTTTGTCTCCTCTAGCATCTCTGATACTCTTACAGGTTGGGATACATTTCTAAAAAGCTTTAACAGTGGTTCGAATGAGTTTCAACTGAATTTAGTAAAAGAACCCTGACTACCATGTTTTTGGAAGTGCTAAAAATCTACAAGTTGATCTAGTAAGTTAGAAAAATGATTCCTGTAAAAAGAATGCACACATAAAATCTTCTTAAAAGCTTCAAAATCGAAACATATTCTTTAAAAATGTTACTTCTCAAAGGCACACCACTTTGCAAAAGAGACCAAAATATATTGAAATTGTATTTCTTGTATACATTAATAACGAGATGTATCTATGACAGGTAACAGGAGGCTTTATATTTTAAGAGTTCCCAGAGAGTTCAGTCACGTATTTTGGATACACAATGCATTGTCTGCATAGTTAATGATTTGAAGAAAAGAATGGTTGCAGAATTATGCAAGCGGTGTTTCGAGTCAACATTTTCATGAGAAAGGCTGCTCAAAATCAGGCAAGAGCTCACAAAATCAAGTTTGAAAATTTTAGTTTTAATACCATTTTTCTGGATATTAACATGGCAGGAAACATTTGATTTTATCTAGAGTGATAGAGCTAGGTGGATTTAAAACTTCAAAACAACAGGGATATCTAAATGTATTGTCCTTCACTGTCCAAGGTAATGAGCTTTGCTGCTAATTCTAGGATGAACAGGGTCTCACCCTTCCCAAACGGGGCTTTACAATGGGAAGTGCAGAATAACATGAGCTGAAAAATCCTTATTTGGGAAAAAGATAAGGAGTATAATCACATTGCCAGAAGATACACTCTTCGACTAGCTATGAGAAGAGTCTGGTTTGTCAGTCATGGCTAAAAGAAGGAGTTTTGAGAGTGGTGGTCTCAGCTTTTGATTTACCTCTGACACACAGGCAAGAGTAGAATATATGTGAACACAGTCTTTAGTATCACCTAGCACCCTAGGACCACTGGCTAACTTGTCACCAGATCGGGTAGAATTCCAGTTCGAATTTTTCCAGACACAACCCAATCAGTCAATAACGCAGACTATTCCATGAGGCCTCAGGCATTTATTTTTAGATACAGGATGAATGAAGATTTAGTTGATAAACAAACACTGTCTGCATTTTGGGGTGAGCAGGTACATTAACTTTTAGAGTGCTGAGATTGAAATCTCAAGTGCCTGAAGTTAAATCGTAAAACGTCAGCACCCACAATTAGGACACACTGATGAAAACAATACTAATTTTAAAATAGAGTAACCTTAGAGTAATAGTCTTGTCTAAGCAGAGAAGGAGGGGGTTTTGCCCAGTACTTCAATCCCCTCCACCCCCTGCCATATCCTCCATCACGTTTCTTACTTGCCACGGTAGTAGTTTATGCTGGAATCGCAGCACTGCCTTGAACCTCTCTTAAGAGATTAAAACTGAGTCATAAAGGACAAGAGTGTTACTAAAGGCTTTTTTGTGTTAGTGAACAGTTCATTCACTTAAAAACTTGATCCTAGATATCTTGAAACTGTTTTCCAGTAGCTGAATATACACATAAACATGTTCTAGGAAAGGTTTTAATACAGTAGGCCAATTTATGTGGAAGACCCAACTTCTTTCTGTTTCACTGCTAGCAATGGTCTTATTCCACCTGTTGTAGGTAATTGGCTGTCTTTCGGGCTCACTTGTTAGTGTTGTTCCATGTTGATGAAAACAGATTTTCAGTGATTGGGAGTGCTTGTACAGAAGAAACTGAGGAGAAAGTGAAAGAAGGAGTGGCATTGCGTGAGATTCAGGAAGCTGTCTTAGAAAACAGGCATGTAACCTTGTGAATAATTAAATAAATGAAATGTAAAAGTTTATAAGCAGTCACATGTATGAAATTTTCCAGAAAGGTGGGCAGTACAAATTTGAACTTCCTCAAGCTAAAAAAGGCAGCTGAATTGAGAACTCTGGCAGCATACATAATTGTCTCTTCCACTCCTCACGCCGTCTTGGAAACAAAGGCTTTCTTGCTCTTGTCTGTTTACCATGCTCAAAACTGAAATGTTTTGCATTTATTGGAATCTTGAAATTAACTTAAAATCATGTTTTTGCTCGAGGTTTTTTTGTTTGTTCCAAAAGCCACACTTTATCTTACAGTTTTTAACAAGGCAAACAAACCAAAAGAAAATCAGATTTTCTGCACAGCCATAAGTTACAAGATGCCTTCTAAAATATCAGAAAGTATTGTCCCAAATAAGCAATATTTTGCAATTCTGTCAGCCCAAGATTGCCATTTGACTGCTTCTTGACTGTAGTCCATAGTTCTTTCAAAAGTATGACTTCAAGGAATTTGTAGAATGCAATATACTGCTTTATGTGTCTTAGTTTAGAATAGTCTGGTGTTCTGCCCAATACTACATTTCCAAATTATGTATATTATTATGTCATGACCAGTGATATAATAGAAGACCTCTCTATTATCACCACACTACGAAGCACCAAAAATCACCATGCATCAAACTGTGTTAGAACAGCATCTATAATTGTAAGTGTGAAGGCTCATGTTTCAATTTTATCATGGAGAATCTAAGAAATAGTGAAATACTTTGTTGACAAACAGTCTAGTATAGAAATCAGAACAGGATGAGATCTCCCTGTTCTATTCTTCTGCTTCAGTCATTGTCTTTCCTGATGTTGAGAAAAACTCTGCCTCTTGTATCTTGAAACAGAGGTGTGTGTAATAAAGCAGAAAAGAGTGAAAAGCATGTTTCTGTGACCTTTTGGCAAAGAGCGTCCTCCTAGTTATGCCTGGGAAGTGCATTCCTCCAGTGAAACACTGACTTTTTCTTTGGCTCACTGGGCTTTTCTTAAGAAAACTGGTTGTAAGTCCCTAGTCTGGCAGCACACAGTCTGGAAATTTGCCTGCTGTGAAGGACGCTTGAGGTTTTGTTTAAAAACACTGTTTTGTCAAAGCATTATACTGATCCAAATTATGAAGTAAATACAAAATTGGATTTACTGTTCAGATCAATTACAAATCAGACTAGTACACTAGAGGGTTGTAATATGATTTTAGAAAAAAAAGCCAGAATGCAGACACATGAAAAGAAGGGAGTTGTCACACTAATATAAGATATTTGAGACAGGAGACACAGCTAATTTTAAGTGGGCGTATTTAAAACTTCCATATGTTTAATATGACCTTGGAGTTTGAATTTCTTCTCTCTCCTAATCACTGAAATGTTCTATTTCCAGTTCTATGAAATTGCCTAAATATGTACAGTAGTATTACCATGAAATTTTCTGTTTTCAGTTGAAACTTTTTAGATTTTTACTAATTAAGTTGCAACTGTTCCTTATGTGAAATAATAATGATACCTATGTATTGTTATGGTATATCTAAAGACTTTGAAAAGGATTGGAGAAGTATTACTCCTGATGCTGTACAAAGAGTGCTACCAATGTCATACTAGACAGTAGTATGATGCAATAGAAACAGATATGTGTGATGAAACAGTGAGTTCTGAGAACTTAGCATCCAGAATATATGTGCTCTCATGGTTTCAGATAAACTCTCATCTGGCCCCTTGGACTGAACACCTACCTATTGACAACTGTGTTGCATCAAGTGCACACCTACAGCATACCATACCTTCCAGTTTAGCTTCAGCCCAGAATAATCTAGTTTGCACACTTAAAAGAGTGCTTCACATATTAACCAGAATGTAGTAAGTGGGGACAATACAAAGATTTATTTCAAAAGTGCACTCCTGAACCAAATTAAAGCACTAACACAGAGGCGCTTCTGTCATAGCCACAAGAGCAAGGACATAGTAATACTCTGAGGGGAAGGTTGTATGTTTATACAGTTCATGGAATCACAAAGCTAGCGTTAGAAGGGATCTCAAATTAACTTAATGCATTTCCATGAGGATCAACCACATACATGTAATTCCTAATGAATGTCTAATCTGTTCTCAAGAACTTCCAATGATAGTGACACTACAATCCCTCTAGTAAAATAATAAGATAAAATTAAGTACGTGCTTACCATTAGCATTAGGTCTCTGTTTGAAGTCTGACCACTCTTAACCTGAATGCCTGCACTGTTTCTGTTACCAGCTGTTTGTTCCACCTCTCTCTCAGGAGATTCTGCTGCAAGGGTGATTCAGCTGCTTGTGCAAAGTCCCCTAAACTGCTATGAATTATTAAGGAAATCTGAAGCTGACCTTGGTTTGTACCTTTATAAGTGGCTGGGTCATTCCTACAACAGGAATGGGATTTCTGAGACGGAACAGAAGGCCCAGCTGAGAAGAGTCACCGTAGTCAGCCCCATGCAAGCTGTCTCTGTTCATCCATCAAAAACCTCTGTCTCCCTTGCTGTATGTCCAGTTCATTACTCCTTACCCTGTTCCTGTAGAAAGGGAAATTAGTTCATTAGCTTTGTTTTAGGAAGGTCCGACTATTGTGGTAAAAGATAAGAGATGTTTGGAAAGGACATGATGGCCTGTGTTTCAGACTTCAGATTTCTTTCTGAAATACCATTTGTGATGGAGGCTGAGCCTGATGTCACTTGGAGTAACAATGCCTCTTTTACCATTTTTCTTATTCTTGCAAATGAGTTTGCACAAGGGAACCTTTTGTCAGGCCTGAGGACATCCATGCTGTTCCAAGTTCTGAAGCCCATATAGTCAGACTCCTGTCATGGGTATGTTTGGTTACTGTCCCCTATCACTGCTGAAGGTATGTATAGTTGGATGTTGATGTAGGAAGCTGTGTAGCATAGTATAGAAATTATTAATTAATTCACTGAATGGATCAGATGACATTTTAAATTTTAATGCAAATGTATAGAGTGAAATTCTATGGATTATTCAGTTCTTTGATCTTGAAGTAGCAAGAAAGTCTTCAAAGCAATATTCTGATTAAATAATTAAAGAAAAATCAGCACCTTTCACAGAGTATCACATCGCATACTAGATTGCGTAGAAGTCACTGTTGTACTCTGAGGTCATTTTTGCATGTTATCATGTCTCTGCCTAATCCAAGTTTGAATTTAGGAGATTTGTCGATTTTAAGTAGAAAAGATCTAAATTTAAATACAATAAACCATGAAGGGAAAAAAACATTCAAGAAGACTGTTCTGCATCCTTCTTGAAAGATTTAGCCACAACACTTGGAGTAGGTAGGAAGAGTTGCAATGCAGGCAAACCAAACTTTAAAAGTGCTCAGTCGTCAACCTTTCCAAATCTCTTTTCCCTAAAATGTCACCAATTAGTATGAAATTTGATTAACGAAATTTGATCCTAAGTGCATGACTCTATGAAAATATAACTGGTCAAAAGGTCCCGATAGATTTCTTTCTGTCATTCAAAACTAAAAAGATTTTTTCACCAAATTCTGGTGTAGAAATGAACTTTATTCAGGTAAAGATGCCTGAGTGAAGACAGAATTAAATTATTTCTAACCAGGTCCAACAGCTGGTAAAAATAAATGAAACAAACCAGTCTCCATATACCAACATTTACTGAGAATCAAAACAAAGTACCTTTAGCTGACGTTCAGTATGAATGACATTTATTTCACACTAATCTTTTCTTGTGTCCTATGTAAAGCTGAAGTTTTCTTCTTACTACATTCTGCATAAATCATTTGACATTTGAAGAACCAAGTAATGGAAATACACTATGACATGCTTTCTCCTGAATTCTTTGTGTGATTTCCACCGGTTTTGGCATACTTTTTTTCTTTTTTTTTTTTTCTTTTTTGGGGGGGGTGTGTCACAATTTCAAGACCTTTGCCACCCCTAAAGAATCTCCAGGAGCTCTTCCACAAGAAAAGAAAACGTTGTTTCCTGGATTGATTAAGAATCCTTCTTTTACTGGTACTCTTTCATCTGGCACTAGAAGGATGGTATCTTGTTGAAAGGCATGCAGCTGATACTAACAAATGCTGTACAGCTAAACATCATGACAACCATCAAGTTGCATTAGCATTCAGAAGCTAGGAATCGATTCCAGTATATCACTTACCTCACTCGAACTAGGCTTAATACTTAGCCTTTTCTTTGAACGCTTGCATCTGAAAAATATTTTAATCACACTGAAACCACTTTACAGATTAATAATTGAATAGCAACTCTTTGTGCTATTATTCTGGGGTTCACTCTTTTCTCCTCAAACGCTTAAGAGTTTCAGTGCATCAGGTATGGCTAACATCTATTATTGCACAATTCCATTGAAGAAAATATTTACTTCCCAGGGCACATCTAATTTCATACAGTGTTTTTGGTGAAGTCCTCTGATTCAAACATAGCGTTTGATAGCAGAATGGTTCTTTCTTCTAATACAGCTTACACCACTTCCCTGCAAAACATAAACTAAAGCATGCTTTTATCAGCAGTAGGAGTTTTGCCAGCATAGGTATTGTGATTAGAGGGTGTACTGGTTATTTTTATCTCCCGCATCCTAGCTATGATGGGTACACTGGCAAAATAAAGTCCCTATTTAGTCATCACTTGAAAAGTTATCAAGTTGTCAAGAAGATAAAAGCAAAAGTCAAAGCTAAGTTTTTCTATTTGCTAAATTTCATAAATGTGAGAGGACTTTCCGTCATATTGGTAAGAGGAAAACAATCCACAGACTTGAAAACAGAAAGGAAAAATCACTCTCAAGAGATGTATTTCTCAAACAGAGGGATACTATACTTAGTATTTGCTAATTGGTTCTTGTACTTCTCTCCTTCTGCAATATTTCCAGCAGTTACTTTACCAGGCTACTCCTTTATGTGCATATTGGATATAGACTATTAGCTGCTATTTCAAGCTCCTTGTTTTCTTCAGAAGTGCAACCTCTGTAAATATTATCACAGCCTTGGGACTGTATAAGCAGCTGGATGTCTTTATAAATAAATAAATATCCTAAATTAATAAAAATAAATACTTAAATAAATATTCAATGCTAACAGAGTCATTATTAGCTTAGCCAGATTGTGTGCCCTTAGTGACTTAACTCTGGCCGACCCCAACAGATGGGAAAAAAAAGGGAAAAGAAAATAATTGCTTTGCTGATTTCCAAGCTAAATAATTATCTAAAAACCCCACAGCTGTAGGATTCCCCTGTTTATCCTTATCATCCATGAGGCAGACAGGGATGGCCAGGAGAAAGGGACCTATAAATTAATTTGCAAGAAAGACTTTAGAGATAACAACATTGTGGGCAATAAAATGTGTTGACTCTCTCTATAACCTTAGTTCTGCTTTATAACACATTTACAGCATAAGGAAGAAGAAACAAGAAAATCTTTCTCCTTCACAATGCCATGTCTTCCAATTTGCCAAGAAAAAACCCTCAGCGCTTAAAGCACTGTTTTCCAGATGAAATCAGAGTGTCTGTGTGGTTCAATTTAACAAAGGCAGCTTCCATACTTTGTTGCCACTGTAAATCAAATGTTATTCTAGAGATACTAGAAATATGTTTGATTATGCACTAAATGCTGAGACTTGCAACAGCTGCTTTTAGCTACCAGCACAGCAAAAGTATTAGCAAAAAGCTGCCATTCTTCATCAATTACAACGGGGAATGGCAGTATTGCTTTTGTGGATGTAGCTGTTTCTGACAGCTGAGAGAAAAAATACATATGTGCAGTGTGATGTCTGGAATGCAAAACAGGAGAAAAGTGTGCTTTCCTGATTGTATCTAGTATTCAAGATATTGATGGAGCCAGCAAGCTTGTGCTATTATCAGGGCTGCACAGCCATGAATGCATAAACTGGGAACTGGCTTTTCCAAGTAAAATATGCCTTCCTCACATTACTTTTGTGGCAGTCAGCTTCAGGAGTATATCTTCAAAACATATTATTGGTAATTTCTTCTATAAAAGATAAGCCCCAAAAGGGCAATGTCAGCATCTCTCCTTACAGATGCACATGTTCTCCCAGTACTGGTGCTTTGCTAAAACTGACAGTGGCAGGTCAGGGGAATATTTATTGAGACAGGGGATCTCCTGATCTGAATTGCAATGTAGTGCTGCAGTGAGTCATAAATTCACTTTTCCCCCTCCTCTCCCCACTGCCCCCCCCCCAAAAAAA
>VZSZ01002964.1:0-43911 GCA_013398815.1 Ibidorhyncha struthersii | reverse complement strand
AGGAAAGGAAAGGAAAGGAAAGGAAAGGAAAGGAAAGGAAAGGAAAGGAAAGGAAAGGAAAGGAAAGGAAAAGAGAGAAGGAGAGGAGAGAGGAGAGAAAGCTCATGGCGGAAGATCTGCTATTCGATCTTTACGCACCATGAGTAGATGCAACTACCTTGATAGTCCATTACAAAAAGTAAATTCTATGAAAATTCACATATGATGTCCCCTATTCATTTCCTGCTAACAAAAGACAGGAAAAAAGTGAACAAGATAAATGGTAAAATCACAGCCCTGGACTTCGAAAGAGGAGACTTGAGCTTTGGCAGGATCCCTTAGGAGCATCCAAAGAGGTTGTGGGATCTCTGACATTGGAGATATTCAAAATTTGATTGGGCAAGGGCCTGAGCAACCTCCTCTGACTGAACCTCTGAGCTATGTGGAGTGGAGAGAGGCTCCAGCCAGAGCCTGTGGAACACTTAAAACATGCTGAAGTCCTGCTCTCACTTGCTGTATCTCTCCCCTTAATTACCCTCAAACCTTACTGCTCCCATCCAGCCCTCTCTTGCCCCTTGAAAGCCTCAAAGCGGGTCCCCCTCACTGTCTGTGGAAAATAATGCACTGCCACTACCTAACTCAATTTTGGCATTTATTACAAGACTTAATGGGCTTTGCAGGCCTAGTGAAAGCTGATGTTAATGAGAAAAGACTTGACATATCGATACCTCCTTTTTTCTTCGTCTTTGCAATTCTGTTGATCATACCTTATTTTTGCAGGAATCGTGTCTAAATAAGTCTGTTGTCTTATGTTCCTAGCCTTGAATCCTCTCCTTTTCCTCTACAGTAAAATAACCAATTTATCTAGTCCCAGTTGAGTTTTGTGAATTCTTGGTCATGCTCTTCAGTTCAAGAAGTAAACATAAGAAATTAAGATTCCCTGCTTGGTTTTTTTGGAAGCCAGCAATAGCTCCACAGCCAGCAAGATACACCACCTACACTTTGGTGATGGCAAAACTTATTTCCAGGCTGAAAAAGTGCAAAATGTCAGTATTTTAGTCTTTTCTAAGAAAAAGTCAGGGGAAAAACATCAATAAATTAAATGTTCCATTTTGACATTGGGGATGGTCTGAATTTTGGAGTATTTATTTAACAATTTTTGAATGGTCATTCATAACTAATTTGAATATCAATCTGGGTATAATAGAAATTTTTGAAAATTCTTTCTAGTACTTTTTACATGGGAAGAGATTTAATCAATACGGTCTTCTTTCAGAGATTTTTTTGATTTTGTTAAAGTAGCATTTTTACTCATGAAAGACTGTCAGAAGAAAATGCAAATAGTTCCAGAAGTCAAATCCTTATTTCATAAACATTCTCACTATGGTATAAACTCAGGCTTCCTATAGTTCCCTCCAGTCATTCTAATATAAACTATGGGGCTTCTCTAGTGCTCTTTTAGTCAGTTTGGCCAATGAGTTAGAAATCTTGGGCCCCATTCTATTTGCAGTTATTGCCAGATTGCCTTTGGACTTTAACCAGAGTAGAATTCAGGCCAGTATGTTTGCTATGATTAAAACAACTGTTTACAATACGTTAGACCTCAATATTGTCTGTATTTTTTTAAAGAAAATATAATCTTTATTAAAATTCCATACTATTTCCTTGAACCATGTGAATGGTTTAGCAATATTTTTCTTTTCTTTCTAAAACATAAATAACTACTTAAGCACATCATACCATTCTTCTGCATTTTGTAATGCCTTATATAAAATATGTGTTGATTGCACATGAAAAATTAAAAATACAAGTCATCTTAAATGCTGGCTATCATACAAGGTATTTCCAAACAACAAAAAATATTGTATTTTTTTGTTCATTTGATTAATCCATGTAGTAATGTAAGTACATATTTTAATTAAAATGTCATGAGCTATAATAAATGTGATGCTCCATCACTACCTTTGTGCATTAAAGTTTTACAGCTGTAGTGCCCTGTATTATTGCCTGGAAAAAATAATTAGATTTTAGAGTCTGCTTTTAAAAGTATGTTGGTTTTATGCTTTGCAATAAAATAAAAAGCTTATTAGATACAACAGGCAATGCTTGATAATACTGAAAGGATGAGAAACCAATTTCAGAAAACCTGTTTAGAGCGTTAGGTCCGTATTTAAGTTAGTAAATGATTGGAGGCACATTGAAATAACATGCCTGACCTCTCATAAAAATATAAGCTTTACATATTATCTGTTTGTTGTAAAAGATCTGACAGATGAATTAACACATTTGAAACTGTTATCACTGTGAAATGGATTATTTTTCATATTCAGTGCCTGCTATTTATCAGGCTAAAATATTACTTTGAATGTCTGCCTTAATAAAAGTTAGTTTATAAATCAACATTTCTTCTTTTTTTGTATGTAATAAGGCTGAATTACCTGGAGCATGTACTAAGAATATCTAAACTAATATGTTTAAGCAACTAAGAATTGGTCTGTGTAGGGTTTGTCAGGCACCTAGGTCGACGGCAGAATTTGCAGGCAGGCTGATGGCTGCTGTCTGCTTTCTTCACCTTGCAACATCACGTTTTTGCATGAAAACTTAGACACAGATATGGATGCAGCTGTGGTGGTTCACATGCCTACCTGTGCATCACTGGTACATACAGACCAGTGCTACCAGGCTGCCTGTGCCCAGCCCCTCACGATAAAGTGAGCTGCACGTGCCTGGCATGAGTGGAGATGCCTACATGGTAAAAGTCTAATAATAGATGACATGAACTCCACTGTAGGTATCGCCATGAAAGCACTCCTTCTGGCTCACACTCTTTCAGCAAATCTTTGTTTTGGTAAATAATTTCTGGTTTGAAGGAAGCTGCTGCTGGTGGTGTAGCAGGAGCTGCTTGCTGGTCATACTGGTTTTGGAAAAAAAGGGGAGATAGTCACTGCTCTGTAAAACAGATACTGATTCCACCACACAAATGGTGGAATAGGGAATGAGCTCCAAAATCCCTTCTCAGCCACAGTAGCTTTGCTTTGAATATGCAAAAACAGATAAAGGCTTTTACTGCTTTATCTGTTATTTCAGTCTCCCGAGACACTGTATGGAATAAATTTATGAAAAATTACCAACTTTGCTTATTAAAAATCCCCCCACTAATGCATTCAATACCTCACATGCAAATATCTTAAATATATGTGAATACTTACATCATAACAGCAAAACTTAAGGTTGCTTGAATATTTTAATTGAGCATTTCTTACCTAAGCATGTTGGAACTTAAGAGAAGCCGATAAATATACTGAGTCAGTAGTTCTTGTTTTATGTTGATTTAGCATACTTTGTAAAGTTTCTCTTATTCTGAAGTGTTACCAATCCATGTATTCAGTCGTAAATCACAGAATCATAGAACGGTTTAGGTTGGAAGGGACCAGGGCTGGAAGGATCACCTAGTTCCAACACCCCTCCCATGGGCAGGGACACCTCCCACTAGACCAGGTTGCTCAAAGCCCCGTCCAACCTGGCCTTGAACACCCAGGGATGGGGCATCTACAGCTTCTTCGGGCAACCTGTTCCCGTGCCTCACCACCCTCACTGTAAAGAATTTCTTACTTACATCCAATCTAAATCTACCCTCCTTCAGTTTAAAACCATTACTCCTTGTGCTATTCCTACACTCCCTGATGAAGAGTCCCTCCCAATCTTTCCTGTAGGTTGCCTTTAAGTACTGGAAGGCCACTATAAGGTCTCCCCAGAGCCTTCTGTTCTCCAGGCAAAACAACGCCAGCTCTCTCAGCCTGTCTTCATAGGAGAGGTCCTCTAGCCCTCCAGGCATCTTCGTGGCCCTCCTCTGGACCCACTCCCACAGGTTTTTCTTATGGTCTTTCTTATGCTGGAGGCCTCAGAGTTGAACACAATACTGCAGGTGGGGTCCCGTGAGAATGAAGTAGAGGGGCAGAATCACCTCCCTCACCCTGCTCATCACACTTTTGATGCAGCCCAGGATACAGTTGGCTTTCTGGCCTGCGAGCACAGATTGTCATGTCACACTCAGTTTTTCATCCACCAGTACCCCTAAGTACTTCTCTGCAGGGCTCTCAATCCACTCGTCACACAGCCTGTATCCATGTTTGGGATTGCCCCGACCCACATGCGGGCCCTGGCACTTGGCCTTGTTGAACTTCATAAGGTTCGCATGGGCCCACCTCTCAAGCCTGTCAAGGACCCTCTGGATGGCATCCCTTCCCTCTAGAGTGTCAACCCCGCCATTCAGACTGGTGTCATCTGCAAACTTGCTGAGGGCGCACTCAATCCCCGTGTCCATGTCCCCAACAAAGAAGTTAACTAATACTGGTCCCAGTACAGAATCCTGAGGAACACCACTTGTCTTTGGTCTCTGCCCAGACATTGAGCCATTGACTGCAATTCTTTGAGTATGACCATCCAGCCAATTCCTTATCCACCAAGTGGCCCACCTGTCAAATCCATTTCTCTGCACTTTAGAGACAAGGATGTTTTGTGGGACAGTATTAAAGTCAATTACAGTTGTTGGATTTGACATGTTTTTTTTCTGTTATATTTCACCTGGGGGAAATATATTTATGAATTCCACTTATTCAGTGTCATACTGATATATTTTATTCATTGCATATGACTTTTTCTTGTGGGTTAACTTTTATTGCAGATTTGAATAGAATTTAAATACTCTACCATGTGCATAAAAAGGTGGGCATAATACAATAAAAATAGTTTTTTGTCTATTAAATACAGATCATCTTTCATTCTTGGTCTTTTTTGTAACAACAATAATGAAATGTCATTTAACTAAAAGGAGTCAGAATCAGATTTATTCTAGGTATTTATTTGATAGAGCAAAATAGTAAATAAATGCATTGGCATTTTATCTATAATTCTACAAATAATAAATCACACTGGTCACATGAAGGTAAAAGGTTCTTAAACTATATGTAAGTTTTCCATAAGAAAAAGACTGCAGCATTTTTTGCACAAACTTTACCAGAACTAAATCTGCCTCCTGAATATGACCTAGCATAGCAAACTAGCATATCTTAGTCCTCTTCAAAGTATGCTGTAATTATTTCTTTCCTGAACTGAGCTTCTAAGGATTACAAAGAAAAGCTGTGATAGTGATAAATAGAGGTGCAGAATTATAACTGAAATGGATAGAAAATAGGCATTAATATTTAACTAACAGCTTAAGTACTTAAGAGTCACAATGCTTTCTTCTTAAATAATTTCCTTAAAATCGGGTCACATTTATGATTTAATTTGTGTCATTGCAGCTTCAGTGTATCAGTTAATACTGATTTCACATCTCAAGATCAGTACAATATTATGCTTAAGAGTTCCTTTTTAAAAGAGCTGGCATATAGACTTGTATTATGTGTTGTTTTCAATTTGCAAATGACATGTAGTAAAGCAAAATTCATAAAGATGATATAACCTAAAGTCCAAAAGTACTGCAAAAGTATTGATTACGTAACATGACATTCTCCTCACTGCCTGACTTTAGGAGCCTTTTAACTGTCTACACTGGTTGTCCAAAGTTAGTCGACATGAACAGTCAGTGGTAAAATATGTGATTTGCCCGCTTGACGTGATGGCCAGTGCTCTGTGTGACAGGTCTGCTGTTTCTATCAGATAGTCTCAAGTGCTGGAGAGATCTTTTTTAGGGTGTTTGCAAGTTCTCTGTTGATAACCTGTGAGAAGGCAGGTGTTGTGGCTAGCCTTCCAGAAACATTAGATTTTTAAATCCTGACCTTTGATAGGTCTTCTCAGTGCTCAGCACTTCAGAAAATAAGTGCACGTACAAAGAAGCTTAACTTTCTGCACTTGTGTTTGTAAATCTTGGTCTGCCTGACCTGTTCTCTTATGGAGAATGTTGCCCCCTTCAAGGTGCAAAGCAAAGGTCTTGGTAACATGATGACAAAATTTTGTCAATTCTTTCTCAGAAGACAAACTAAAATCATCTCCCTGGATTAGCAACCAGTGTGGCATCAGAAACATGAGCCCTGGTCCAAGGGGAGACTTGGGAATGTGTAACAGCACTGCCTTTTTTTGGCAAAAGTGCAGACTATTGTCTTAAACCAGTCCTGAAGCAGCATATTTGTTAACCAAAGCGCTCAGTCATCCAGTTCCAGCTCAGACCTCAGCACTCCAAAGGGGTGCAGAACTCACCAGTCTAAGGTCAGGACACAGTGAAAGACTGAACAATTCAGTAGGGAGGAAAGAAGGAGGGAACTATGTTAAAAGGTAGCGTTAGGTGCAAAAATTAAACTGATTTTTTTTTAGGTTGGAAACATAGTGAGATACAGTAGCAATGAAGAAAGGCAAAAATTGTGTGTATATGAGGAAGGGAAGTTGTACTGTATAGTGAGAGAAAATGACATGTTTTATCAATGTAATTGCTCCAGAAGGAACAGATCTCTCTTTTTCTTCCACAACAGTAAGGGTCCAAACGTGGCACATACAGTGAACTTCTGTTTTTCGAGGGAAGAGGGGAAAAAATTGAAAGCCACCATTTCCTTCTCCATCTCGGTCACAAGAGCAGAACTAAGTTACTGCTGTGGCTCCCTGAATTTCTGGAGCAGAAGACAGGGCTGGAAGCAGGAGATCCTATTACAAAGATACTCTTTATGGACAGGAACAGATGAAAGCCATTAAATGCTCTACAGGTATTAGGTAGCTTCTATCTGTCATTCTGTTATAAAAATGTATTCCTCCAGCTGGGGTTGTCTAAGATATTTAATGTATAGTCAGTTATGGTTATATGTTATGTAAAGAAAGGCACAAATGTTTGAGTAGGCACTGCTTCCACAATTGTTATACTGAACCTGGACTTTAGTATTCTCTAACGTGTATCATTCCTCACCTTTCTCTCACCAGAAAATCAAGAGAGTAACCTCAGGCTTTTAGTTAACTGAATCCATCTCAATGGTTTATTTTCATTCATTTATTCATTGCTAATCTTTTATTTCTTTTAGAAGCTGATTTTAATGAAACTTGCCCTAAGCTTAAAACATGATCAGCCTATTGACTTTAAAAAGTGATTGTTAGTCAAATAACACTCATATTTCTGAGTCTTCTTCAGGAGCCGTCATGCAGCAAGTCTTTTTACAAAGCTGATTCCAAACCCTTCAGCACCACTGTCAGTCCTCATATGGAGAGATGGGGTGGGGGCAGCTACCTTTGCTATGAGTTACTTTCCCATCTACGTCATAGGGCCTTTCACATGGAGCATTTCTCAGTGAGGCATTCCTAGAAATAAACTTTGACAAGTCCATTAAGGTTGATTTTAGATTGTGAACATCCTTTGAAACTTGCCAGTTTTCATTACAGAAAAGTAGCAGTCTTGAAGTGCTTTCAGTACTCCACAGATATTCTTGAAAAAATGTCAGATGACCTGACAAAGACAGAACGTTTCTTAAAACAAAAACTGTGGGGATAACCCTCCTCCCTGTGCTGTTTCTCATGTAGGTTGTCTTAACCCTCACTCACTCCAAATCAGCATTGCAGATCCCAGCATTCATTTGCACAGAAGATCACAGGAAGCTATTAATTCTTCAAAGCTGGTGGGAGAGACTAAATATGTGGCTGTTTGTTTTGCTGAAGACTGTAGTTTGAACACTATTTCCATTTTGGGGCAGTGGGGGAATGCAGATAAATTGCTTAGCAACCAGCAGGAGGGACAAGACATTTCTGCAAGACTATTGCCATTTACAGTAAGTTTTCTGTCTTCATGTGCATCTCTTTTGCTCCATGGCATGGTCCCCTTTAAGTTGGAATATAAAGTAAACTGCACTAGGTCTGGTCTATAATCATGGCCAAAAATAGACTATTATGGGGAAGTTCTTCTTCCGTGGTACTTTTGTTTCCTAATGAGCTGTATCGGAAAGGGAAGACGACTGAAGTCTGGATTTTGAAGACAACTGGCTGAACCAAACACCTAATATCATTCTACAATGTGAATATGAATCCCACCTTTAGGAGACTGCATTGTAGTTTGTTGATGTACTTAGAGATAGTTTCACTGGCAGATTCAGGAGTTGCTTGACCAAACACTTGTTTTAAAGGCCACTCACATATTTTACTTCCACGGTTATCAACCTTTTCACAAGACTGTGGAACATACTCCTTTTTCAAAATCCTGTATTGTGCTTCCTCAGGCCTCCATCCTGTATGTACTGGGCAAAAAGTTTTTGTAAATAATGCGTGCATCATATCTTCTGATGTTGAGGTGCTTCCCCTTTCCTTCCGATTATGCCTCAGCTGTTACTTAGATGGTTGCTAGCATGGAGCTGAAGAATTGACTGTTTTATTCTCACCTTGTTTCCAGTGGAACAAGAATTACAACAGAACCCACTAGCAACAGGAATAACGTGTCTGAAATATCCCTAATCACAGCTATATACTGAAAATGCGATTACCTGTGTTTCTTTGCAGGTGCATATGTGCTTCAAGTAAAGGCAACAGATGCTGATGATCCCACTTACGGAAACAGTGCTAGAGTGGTTTACAGCATTCTTCAAGGGCAACCGTATTTCTCCATTGATCCAAAGACAGGTAAATAGTTGATCAGCAAAGTGGAAGAATTAAACTTTGGCTTTTGATTCGTGTGGGCAGTATCAATGAATAAATATGCACTGGGCTCATATGACCAAAAGGCAGTAGAGTAACTTTGCATGTGATGTAGTTTTGAGTATTGGCTAGTTTTTGGAAAAAAAAAACAACCCAACAACCAAAACCAAAAAAGAAACATGCTCCTCCAAACAGTCCTGGAATATCTAAAATATGTATACATTGAACAATTATTTTTTATGCTTTACCATTTCTCTATAGCTAAAGCATTATCAGCTACATGCATTTTATTTATTGTTTTTTTCCTAATGATTCAGTTTTGTATCTTGGGTCTACATTCTTTTTTCTCAGTATATTTACTTTCTGAACTTACAATCAGAAATTCTCCAGCAATTACTGTTTTGGTGTATAGAGCTAATTTGAGACTGTAGAACAGTTAATCATCTCCTGCCCTCCTGTTTTCCTGGGGCATAGTATGTTTGTCTGGTGTTACTGGATGTGTGAGCAGAAAAGGATAATACGTTTAAAGAGCCTGAAGTATTTGGGAGGTTGGTAGACATGTTAATTGGGTATCTTGTCCCATATTTCTAAATGTCATTCTTGTTTTTATATTTAGTAATTCAGCTAAGGAGCCAATAACCTACATGGTGAATGCCATGCATTGTGTCATCCTGAATGTGTTACAGGAATAGTTGTCCATATGCCCCTTTCAGCAAATAATTTCTCCTTCCAGTGAAGCTGTGTTTGAATGGCAGACTGTGTGTTAAAGAGCCTTTATCCCTGATCAAGCAATACTTTGGTGGTGAGAGCCTCATAAGGCTGTTAGCACACTGTCTCCAATGGGCACATTCCTTTGTCATGTGTTCTGTTTAGCAGGAGATTGTATTGCAATTTGCAGTGAGCAACTTTCATTTGCAAACTAAAATGGGACTTCTTCAAGTGTCTGGGGGGAAAAAAAAGGGTATTTACTTTTATACTTTTTTTTTTTTAGTCTTGTAAAGAATAAGGAGGAATTCAATGTCAAATTGCTTTACTGAAGCCACAATTGGAGTTCTAGTACAAGTTTCCCAAGAAAAAAATATTAAGTTATTAGTACTTGAAGAACTTTTTTCCTGTGGCACTTCAAAGTACTGTATCATATGCTCTCATCTGTTACTCAGTAGTGAGTAGTGAGTGGGCCATAGGTGATGGCCTGCACACTACTAACCCTGGAACACCATACAAACCCAGTGTTTCCACATCTGTCTATTAATTTTTTTAATGAGTTACTGAGGTGGACTTTGGTGGTAAAAGAATGGACACAGCTATAAAGGAAGAATCATGAAAGAGCTAGCCCAGCATAGCTTAAAATCCTGTACCAGAAAAAAAGCATATGGATTCATGCTTTTGGAAGCAACAATAATGTGCTGTAACCTGTCTTACATTAGAAAGGTCAAAATATGAGAGTTACCTGTAGGTCTAACAATGACTGTAGGGATAAACAGTATGTGAATAATAATGCACGGGATGCTGCTTAATGACTTGCTCTAAAATCCAGAAGTCTTGGGCAGCACTCCAGATCTTCTGGTATTTCCAGTTCTTTGTTTTATAACTGTGGAGATGATACAGTATTTTTGCAATGCAGAATTTTACGGCCAGACACCTGCCTTGAGTGTTTTTGACAGGAAAGGGGAAGAAAGCCATTTGAGTACAAAATGACAGATAAACTCAGAACTTCTGGTAGATAGATAAGCATTTTGGGGGTTTCTGTTGTTGGCTGTTTTTTCCATCTCTTGCATTCTAGTGACAAATTTGAGATATTGCCTTGTAGTTATTTGAAGAACTTAAGAACATCCATACTAGGTCAGACCAAAGGTCCATGCTCCTCTGTATCATCTTTCCAAAAGTGGTGGCCTGCTCAGCTCTAGTGAAGGATGAAATAGGAAGTGTTTAGTGATGCAACCCCTGAATACTCTTCTAGTCTTCAACAACCTGTTCCTACGAAGTTCCTGGGTGATTAGCAGTGTCCAGGTAACTAAAACTCTGAAAGGATTTCTGCTCCATAACTTGTCCACTTCCCAGTAGAGTTGGTGTCCAGGAGCACAGTATCTGCACACCCAGTGACTAGAAATTCCACAGGAAAAGTTTTTCTGGGTGAAGGACTAGCTTCTCTTGCTTCTTTGAAATGTGACATCTCAACTTATTTCATACCTCACACTTACATTGCACGAGAGAACGAACAGCTAAATCCTATGTATTAGTTCCCTATGACCTTATAGACCCATATTCTCCCCTAGTTGCCTCTTTTCTAGGTTGAAGGCTTCTTTAAACAGAATCTGTTCCATAACATTGATCATTCTTCTCCTCTTTCTCAGGACAAGAAAGTGCACACAGTAGTCAAGAAGGCAGCTCATATGGATGTATAAAATGGTTTAATCGTAACACCTTTGTTCGTTATTTCTTTCTAAACAGTTCCAAACGTTCTATTTACTTTTTAGCTTCTATCACACAAAAGCTTTTATGTTTGTGGAAATTTCTATTACTATCTCAAGAATTCATCACAAAGTGGTAATGGCGAAACCACTGACCATAAATTTATATGTGAAATAAGGATTGTGTTTGGCATGCACGTGACTTTACACATACTCCTTTCTCAAATCATTCCTGATAGGTAATAAACATTTACTCTGGTATGAACCTAGCACACTTTAATAGTTTTTAACCTTTATGGGTCTGAATGTCACAGCTGCCCCTTTACTCTTGTTTATTGACCTCCTAATTTTTTGCATTGCATTGCTGGAGGTAAGCAAACTATGTGGAAGTGGGAGAGTTAGCTTTATTGCTCTTGGAGAAAGGTTAAATGCATTACAGTCCCTGCTGGAGAGCAGCTGTTGAACTGGCAGATTTTAAGGCCTCAGACCTTATACATGGGGGTTACTTTTTGATGCTGTGAAATTGGTCTTCTGCTTTTAATGTAAGCTTTCTTTAGCATAGACCACTTTCCTCAGTCAGATAACCTCCCTTATCTTTCCTCTGTACACTCTGTTTTGTTACTAAAATGTCCTTTTGACAAAGTTCTTTCCACCCAATTTTCTGATCTGTTTATGAGGCCAATATTCTTGTTCATGGCTAGATGTCTTCATTTTTTTTCTTAGACTCAGTATTCTAGTCCATATTCTGACTTCAGTTATATTGTTGAAATCAAAATTGGTGTCAGTAGGAGTATTGATGTTAATATGTATTCAAGAGGTTTTTCATGGAGCCTGGATTTGCTCTTCCACATAAGTGGATCATCTCCTGTTGAATTAGGGCTCAATAACTTTGTAGAGCATATCCTTCTGGTCCAGATCCCATACATACTGTTTTCAATTTTCAGCAGCCTCATCGAGACCATACTTTTCTGCACATTTGTTGTTGATTAAATTCTCAAAGGAAAAAAAAAATCAAAGTTATTCAGTTTTGGAGCTTAACAATCTTTGTTGTAAAATCTTAAGGTAGAAGGATTTAAAAACACTCAGACCACCATTATATGCATGTAAGGCCTCTACGTTATAATAAGCCTTTGATTTAAGGTTTGGATATTCCTTGTGAAGCTGAAGCTGGAATACCAAAATTTGTAGTCTGTACTTTCCCATGGATTTTTACTTCCATTTTGTTTCTATTTTACTGGTTAGATAACTTTAAATCACCTTTGTCCTGTCCATGTAAACTGATGATTTTGGTAGAAATAGTATTTTCCAGGTTTTTTTCTATGCTTTTGAAATAGAGCAGGTGAAAAAGGGAAAATTGCCTATGAACTGCTAGACATGAAAATTATTCTCATTGATTTTTTTCTGCTGTAGACAAAGGTTTTTTTACAGAAAAAAAAACATAGAATGCCTTTATACTGCCAGATAGGAATAAATAGTCAATAATTGGGAACTTTACTACTAGGGTGGTAGCCAGTTCTTCATTTTCTGAAGACCACCTGAAATATTTCTAACTGAGAAAGCCACTCAGTTGTACCTAGAAGAGGTATAACAATCAGATAAACTGCATCTCCTGCTCACAACCTACCATGTGCCCATTTTCAGTTTTTCCTACTTACTGTTAGTTTTTTTGCTAGTATAACAAGGGAAATCTTTAATTCTCATAGCTCTTTTCTACTTAGAATGAGCATACCAAGGTTGTTGTAAAATACTGTGGAACATATAGTGTCCACAATGCAAAAATATGGATTAAGAGATTCAAGAGGAAACCTAATAATGTTCATCCCATTTACAAAAAGATTTTTTCATGAATGTCACAGGAAGATGAACAAATTTTTACAATTCTAAAATTCAAGGTTTCTGTCTGGAACGAACAAAATATTGAACAACACTGATTGTTTCCAAAAGCTCAAAAGGATAGTGTTGCAGTATCTAAATGTTCTTAAATACTTGCTTGTTATATTCCAGATCTATGCAGTACAGTATATGCCATGCTGAGGTAGAAAATAGTAGTTATTATTAACGTTCTCGTTATCATCATCAGTGTTACAAGTCGAGAGAAAAGAGATTTTTATACAGTTCAATTCAATGGGAATTTTTAATAGGTTTCAGAAATAGAAGATTTAGGTCAAAATTATTTCTAGACTCTGAACAAGTACTATAAGCTAACGGTTCCTATTCTTACTTGTTAACACAGCAGTGAGTAGTTGCTATAAAGATAAGAATGACCCTTAAAGTTTGTTTCTTATCTTCCAGACCCATTATAACACCAGGGGAAAAAGACTGCTTTTGAAGCCAAACGGTTTAATTCTATGAAATAATATTTTTCCAAAAAACTTAGAGGAGAAGCATGCTTCCAATTGGTTTATTTTTCAATTGTGCATGCTATCTGCACCCATCTGCACCTAACCATTCTTTGAAAAATATTGCTGAATATATAGCATTTTGCAATGCAATATGCACTTGTAAAATTTTGACAAAGAAATGCATTTTCTCCTATACATTTGATTTTAAGAGAAACGCTTGAGTGCCCCAAACCTTAGAGCTTTTTACAAGCTCATCAGCTAATTCTATGATCAGTAGTACCTCAGTCTCTCTCTACAAGTTCTCCTTTTATCATATACATTCTTAACATATCATAAGGGAGATTATGGCATACCTATTTAGATATCAGCTATCCAAAATCACTGAAGATTTAGAGTCATTTGGGTAATGTCTTACCATGATATTTTAATTACATTTCTTTAAGGAAACTCCTAAAGTTTTCACTGCATCTGTGTACTATGTCAAGAAAACTTTTTCAAGCAAAGGAGAGTCTTCTAATAAAGACCTCCTTTTGTACAGAAGGAATATCGTCTTGGCCTACAGTAGCTTAACTGTGATGCCAAGTGACTGGTTGAAAACAACTGAAAATGTGGTCTCTGAAATGCGTCGCCACCTCTTCCTACATTCCCCTGCTCTGCACAATGCAGAATTCTTTGGTCCCAATGGGGAAAATATATGCTCACACCATTCACATCCCTAGTGAAAATGCACAGTTCTCTTTCAGCCATTCATGTCCTGTTCGAAAAGACAGAGAAGTCAGTTTGAATGGTGGAATAGCTAATAAGCATACTTTTGCAAAGCCCAAATAATTTGCATGTTTCTGTGTGAACTTCTCTTTTATCAACCCTTTAGGAAGAGCTCCGTTTCTGGTCCAAGAGATCCAATATTAAAATGTAATAGTAGACAATCACAGCCCTTTGTTTACTTGTTCTTTCTGTTTCCCATTTCTTCTTGTAGGTGTAATAAGAACGGCTTTGCCAAATATGGATAGAGAAGTGAAAGAACAATATCAAGTTCTTATCCAAGCCAAGGACATGGGAGGACAACTGGGAGGACTAGCTGGTACCACCACTGTAAACATTACTCTCACAGATGTCAATGACAACCCACCCAGATTTCCTAAGAGTATGTTGCATTCCAAATGCACTAATTTTCAAATAAGCATGACTTAATGTGAAAATCCTTTATATAACGAATTGAGATCCAGGAAGAAGAACAGTATATGATGAAAAGAATTTGGAATACACTGTTGGTTTTTTAAATAATATAAAGCTCAATTTGAAAGTGTGAATTTTGAATGTTTAAGAGGGCATATATCATCATTCCAGAGGGCCAGCCTGAGCCTGAGTGTTCATTTCATTTACAATTTGAAAATTATTTGGGAAATACTGTTTTGTCAAGGGAAACTGGATGATCCCCTTCAAACAGCAAAAGGTTATAACCTGAGACTTCCAGGTGCCAAAGACAGAACCAGCTCACACTAAGCATTGTTGTTAGGATAATCAGGAACAGATTTTTTACACATCTTGGCCCAGAAGATTATCTCTGTCCTTGAAAACACTTACAGCCTCAAAATAGTGATCATCCACTGACAATTAATAGCATTTCATATCAATTAGTTTAAATGAGGCTTTTCAGAAGTATGCTAATTTAAAGAGTTTCATAGTCTGTGGATGATTAGCAGGATTGTCACTTGCTGCTCTCCTTAAATTTACTGAAGTTTTGTATATTGCGTACCTTTGAAATGCAGACACTAATCAAACATAAACCTTGATTACTATGCCAAAACAATTAGCTGCTAAAAGTTGTTAATAAGGCAAATTCATATTAGAATATTTGTGTGAATTTGCAGTAAGATCATGGAAGCTTTTTACTTTGTGTCTCTTTTCTTGCACATGAATTGTAGTCCCATTTTATGTATTATAAATGATCCTTAGGTACCAAACCACACCTGAAACTTCACAGTTTCCTCTCATATAAAAATTACTATTCTTCTTTTCCTCAGTATGAAAATATATTGCATTTCTGCAGGCATGTAAGAATGACCATGTTAAGACAAAAATCTGTCTGGCCTTGCCTTCTGTCTCTTACGCTGACATCTAAAGGGTACATGTAATAACAGGCCAAAAAACATTTGCTCAGTTTCTAACCATTTTTAGCCCAGATGGTGTCTTTGTATCTAACAACCCTCAATGGTTTTCCCTTTCAGGAAGTTGCCCCATTGATTTGAAACTTATGTGAAATTTAAGTCCACAACATCCTATGTTAGTGAGGTGCACAGATTAATCATGTATTAACAGCTTCCCATCATTTGTTTTGAATTCATCCCTACAGCTCTACCTGCATGTTGACCCCTGTAAAGAATTCGGAAAGTGTTGCAAAATACGACCTTTATTTAGAAAAGCTATGTTGATTCGGATATTCTTCACAAGTCTACTAGTCCTGCTCCTATTGTTTTGCCCTGTGCATGTCAGTCATATCCACCCTTAGCTCCCTTGAACTCCCTGGAAATCTGTGGGGAAAGAAGATCAGTGTTATATTAGCACCTCCCAGCCATCATGTGCCACACTGGTTTGAAGCAAAATATTACACATCATAATAGTTCACTTATTTCATCCTTCAGGCTCTTGGGCATGTAACAGCTAATCCAAATGATTTGTTACTGTTGTGTCTGTTCATTCCACAACTGCTTCTACAGCTAATTTAACTTTCTCATGAGTCCCCTATAAATAAGGGTTCCAGGACAGAAAAATTCCCCAGTTGTTCTACACTGAACACAAAGAAAAAAATGTATTAGGTTTTTCATTTATGATCTTATCTTCTCTGAGCACTTCTTCTATATCTCAATTTTGGGTTGGCTTTACACAGTTCCTTTCAAGCTTTTGCCTCCAGGTGTCTTTAAAAGACAATTATTATTAGCTTGTTTGCCAGAGATTTATTCAAACTCGTTTTTTGTCTTCTTTATTGTGGTTTTATAGATAAAGCAGATTTTATGTTTCTTTCTATTGTCCTCCCTGAGACACAACTTCATTTTTTTGAAAAATGTGTTCTTGCTTTTATTAGCTATGTTGTTTACCCTTACTGACTTGCTTTTTATTGGGTGCTGTGCATTTGCTGTGGGTCTTCAAAATGGTGTCCCTAGATAGCATCCACACCACCCACAGGAATTTAACTCTCAGCTATCCCATTCAGATTTTTTATAGCACTAACCCGCAGTTTTATTTATTTTCACTTTCTTTTTTTTTTAATTTAACTGAGTACAAGCATCATGTAACCTTGGCTGTTATTGCTCCTCCACAGATATTGCATTTAAATTTATCACAGTTGCTGCAAAATTCAGAAGAACTAAAGAACTTTTTCTGACTAGCTAGTTTTAATACTTTTCTCTTCTTTAAGTCTTATTTGTCTTAGAGTTTCCTTTAACAACCATTGTTATTCCTCCATGGATAAGGTCTAATTTGCCTTTCCTGTGTGTTTTGCTCCTTGGTACTCTGCTGCCTGACTGATTTTGTTCTTTCCCACAGATTTTGAACATGCCTATTATGCTGATATTCTTGCTTACTGTTAGGCGTTAAGGCTGCCCATACTAGTTCCGATTTTAGCCCTTGACTTTATATTGTGGCTTTCTTTGTCCTCCAGGTCCTTTGACCTAGTTTGATTCTGTGTGATCTACCATTTCTGCATTTCCCACTGGAGTACCATCACCTTTTGTAGCATTCTTCCATGAAGAATGCAGAATTCTGGTGACTTCAGTCTTTGACTGAACTGCGTATTTTTGCATTTTTTTGAATTGTGTGCTTTCCAACACCTGCAAATTTTCCTGAACTTTTCAGCTAGAATCACAATGGTCATAGGAATGTTTTTAAACTTTCTAAAGCCTGTTTTTCAGATGGCCAGAATGAATTTTGCATCTTCTTTATGGGCACCCATTCTTTAGCATGTGCCCCTGCTTTCGATAATGTGAATCCCTTCTCCTTACACCTTTTTCTCAGTCAAGCACTTAAAGCTTTGCCTTTCTATCTTTTTCTCCCTGATTGTACATAGTGTGACAATTTCAGACTACGCTACTATGAATGTCCTTAACTTCAGCTTTTGCTTGCCAGCCTAAATATCACCCCTAAGACCTCTCTCTAGTCTTACCTAATTTTGTCAGAACTCACATGTATTACAGCCACTGGTTCCTCCTTGTGTTTTCTGACATCCTGTCAAAACACTCGTGAGATGCTCCAAATCTGGTCAACAAGCAAATCATCCCAGACAGTTTCTCTGAACGAACATTCTCACTGTCCTCGTCCTCCATGCTGGTTAAACCGCCCACCACGGCAGTCTGCTCCTGCCTTTCAGCTAGAAGCCCTGCTGTTGGAAGGGTACTACAGGAGCAAGAGGAAATAGCGTAACTGCCTGGAAACTGAAAGACTCAGAGCTTTGGCAAGTTCGTCAGGCCCAATGCTCTTTCCCATGTCTGATTTTCAGTTGTATATTTCACTTTCTTTGCTGTTAGGGACCTTATTTGTTTTCTGTTTTATTGTATACCTTCATCTACTATGGTGTTGCAAAAATACACTACTCATATAATGTCAGACAGTTTTCATGACACAGATAAATCATGGAATGTATCATCCTCTTTGAAGAAGATAGCCTTGAGATCTCATTTAATGCATGCACTGTAGTTATGACGTCTTTGCCCAATTATTGCTATGAAGGAGCAAAAAAAATCACAAGAGATCAAGCTTGTCCTGTGCATTGCATGCTAATAGGGTTGAAAACCTTTTCTTTATATTATATCAAATATCACAGAAGCCAGATTATAGCAGTGACTCTCAACAAAACAGAACATAATAATATTGGAGGTTTGTGTTGATATTGAAAATAATAAACATTTAGCATGGCTTACAAGCTAAAATGTCAATATAGAGACTCCAGTGTATTGGAACAAGCTTGATCAAAGTAGACAGTTACCTGAAACATTTTTAGGTTTGGGATGTGTTACAGGCAACATATTTACATTCTTGTAAACTAAGGACTTCTACTTAATCAAAATAGTAAAAGCAAAAATCCTGATCAGTGGGGATTTACTTAGCCTGTCCCATTTGGTTAAGCAGTA
The DNA here is from genome assembly GCA_013398815.1 of Ibidorhyncha struthersii. Classification (NCBI taxonomy): domain Eukaryota; kingdom Metazoa; phylum Chordata; class Aves; order Charadriiformes; family Charadriidae; genus Ibidorhyncha; species Ibidorhyncha struthersii. The sequence continues at coordinate 25,458 of VZSZ01002964.1, read as the reverse complement.
TGTAAGATGATGTATAATGTGCCTGAAATTCACAGAGACACAAGACTAATTACAGCAAAGCAAAAATAATTGATAGAAAAAAAAGTTGAGTGAATTTTATTTTTAATATAGTAACTGTATTTTTCAGTTTTGCTCTTTGAAAACATTGCAATGATTCAGAGTAACTACCTGCCAGGAAATGGAATTTGTAATTTGCTTGACCACCATAGCTGAAAGGATACTTGTGCATCATTTTAGTTTATGTGAAAAATAAGCCTTCAAAATCAGGTCCAGCTAAGTGCCAAGTTCAGGCCTGGCAAGACCTAAAGATCCCTCAGTGTTGCTGGGAGTTGAGACCTCCAGCATCGTATTACTCATCGTTGGTCAACAAAGCCAGGAAGTCCAAGTGCAGACTGAAAAAGGGGGCTTAAGGTCCTTTAACACTAACTGCTGCAAGGTAAATGTTTTTGCATCACATAATCAGGACTACAGTTTCCCAAACTGTTTATATCTAAGATGCCATGCTATAGATTACCTTATCAAATAAGAAGATATTAATTATCACAGAATAAAGTTTAAATTTATTTTCTGAACTCAGTTAAGCTAAAAAAAAAAAAAGATTTCACAGTAGAAATGGGAGAACATACATTATTGATACTCAGAAGAAGCTACATTGATAAATAATACATTACAAGCTTGCCAAAAAAATGTATCACAGAACACCTTCATCTCATCGAGGGTCCTTTAAGGAGACAGGCAGGTTTGGATAGGATATCAGCATCCAGTGATGAAAAACCACTGACTATCCTGCTGAACATGGAATTTTTTATTTAGAACCTGTGCTTTTGAACATATTCAGTGGGGAACTCCCACCTTGCATGTCTCACAGTAATGAGGAGTGTAACAAAGGGAAAACCTCTAAACATTATATATTTCTGTCAGAGTTGTTTGACCTGCAGGTATCTATTGGCCCACATTTCAGAAAACTGAGACACTTCAGAAAACTGATATTTTCTTTATAACTAGAACGAAAAATGAATCTGAATGATTTTATTCATAGAAATTTATTTCCAAAAGTGTCTTATATGTGTCTTGCCTGACTCTTCATTAGTACACTGACTTTCCGCATTACTGGGCATGTTTCATTATTAAAGATAAAACTTTTTTGTAAAAATTAAAATAAATGTTTCATACCAAAGTTTGATTCTTGCCAAAACCAGAAAAAAATAAGGCAAAGACTGAAAGGGAAAGTGCTGTTCCTATCATTGCAACGATGTTCAAGCAATTAAGTGAAAATGTGGTATAACACAACATTGCCTTTGGACAGAGAAGAGTAGATAAAAGCTGTTTATCTGTAGGCATGCATCCTGGTCCAGAAGGGAACTGATGGCCTTTCTCTCTCAGCTAGTCACGCACACGGTAGCTGGTTAAGTAAAAAGACGGTTCGGTACAAACTTCCCAGCAGCTGATGCGCTAACCCTTAACACGGCAAGCATTAGACCAGTCTGAGCTAGCTGCAAGGACAAGCTGTGGCTTGTTGCCAACTCTTAGACTAAGCTTCAAGAAAGGATGGACGGGTTATATTTACTTCAACATGTAAATGACAAAAACTGTATAATTAGTTGATATAAATTATACTTTATGGAATCAAACCAATTAAGTGAAATGGTTGATTCATATTTTGTAAGGCTATTATACTTCAGTTTTCCTGTCTCTTTCTTTTGTTCACTGATGACAGTGTGACTGTGAAAGCAATTTAGAGAAATAAACCCTTATATGCTGAGCAATAAAAACACATGTGAATCATTTTAGTCAAAGGAATAGTATCTTTTTATTTTAAAATGACATAAATATACTTCTAGATGATAGGGCCCTGAGATGGAAGAAAAGCAGTTGAATTTTAAATTTTTTACAGTTTTTATTCTGATATTAGCAAATAAAAGAGAATTCTCAAGTGTCTTATGAAGTCAGCAGTAAGTTGGGTTTATTTTTAAGGTGATGCTCCCTTAATTTACTTTTTTTGTTCAAAAGAACTGCTCGGCTAAAGCAATGTTTAATTATCTCATTTCCAACTCACAGGAGAAGTCAATATTGTAGGGGAATGATTGAAAACTGTTTCTAATAGAAGAAAAATGAATTAAGGTTTGGACCCAATATTTGAATTTTATCTACTTGTGCACACCTTGGCTTTAAAAAAAGTGTCTTTCTGATGGTCAGAAACCATTATCTCAGAGCTGTGTTACAACCACATTTAAACTGTTCAGGTGGCTGTAGAGCAATGCCTAGACATCACAAGGGCCGGGTTTTTTTGCTGTCATTGGTCTTTCCAGAAGCATACCAGTGAAATCCATCAAGTTAGTTTGCATAAAAGAGCATGGCAAATTTCCAGAAATGCTAACATGCTTGGAAACAGAAATGCAACTATTCATCTCTCTGGTAATGACACCTTAAAGAAGGCAAGGTTGAAGGATCGTTCCTGGGACCTTGCACATCATCTGCCTGTCCATACTGTAGGAGTTTGCAGCTAATTGGATCTGGATCTCAAAAGTGGCCAGTACAATGAATTTAACGGAATGTATTAAATCCTCCATTGGAGGAAACAAAATCTTAACTAGAAAAGTCAACAAAACGGTCAGCTCAGAAACTGGAACAAAACATCTTTCATTGATGCAATTTCTGTAATTTTAGAAATTTCAGTGCAAGTAGAAAAGACCTTTATAAAAGAGACCTAACCCTTTTTTTTTTTCTCTTAGTTGTATAACCTTTGCATGCTACTTGAATAATCTGTTATCTGGATGATCTATAATCTATTTCACAATTATGACATTAGGAACAGATTTTGCATATTATTACCCTTTAGATAGCATCTATTTTCAGTGATTATTTATTGGTAATAGCATATTTTAATAGGTTTACTTTCAAGTACTAAAACCTGTAGAAATATTTTGAAAGAAAAGACAACCAAGTGCTAAACGTGGAATAGCCTGCTTATACATACTTATGCATACACACTGTATGGATTGAGCACTCTTATAATAGTTATTCATTTGTATATTCTGGGAAGCTTTGTGCGTCACAGAAATTGCACACGCACTATTTAGCATAGATTTTACTCTATAAAAGCAGGTCAATTTTCTTCACTCAGTAAACTCAATGTGGCTGATTCCATTCATGTGCCTTTGAACCAGTCTTGCTCAGATTTTATTGCAAAATTGGGATCAGATACAGAGTGCAAGTAAAAGGTCTTCTGGTCCATGTGAGCTACAACAAAAAATCTTTTAACCCACTGCTTTGGATGAGTGGCTTATGAGAGAGACGTTCCTCATGTATTCGTATTCGATCTTAAAGATTTCATAATACAACACAGATCACACCTAGTAGTAAATTAGACAAATACAGAAAAGGAGTGTGAGGTTAAGAAATTATTCTGTTCGCTAACCTAAAAAACTAAAATAATGAAAGCAGAGATTTTGATTAAAAGGAAAATAAGGAAGATTTATTCCCTCCTTACTTGTCCAATTTGCTAGAAAACTTACTTGGGATTAAGGTTCAGAGCTCCGATCTGCCTAATTAAATATTTTAACCTGTCTGCCCAACTTTCTGGGAAGTTATTCTACCCACTGCAATTTAGATAGGGAAGCATGGCTTCCTCTTGGTACTCCTGTTAAAAGTTGTTGTGCTCTGTATACAGCTCTTGTTACCTGCATTGGCTCTCAGAATGAAAACAAGTCTATCTTTCATTGATTAAAGTAATTGCCTGGCACACAAGATGCCTTGATTCAGTTCCAGCATTTTATGCCAAATGGGAGATACTTACACAGGTGGTCAGATTCATTGCAGACTAGCCTGCAGGCAACAATTAGGTGGGAAACTGAGTCAGAGCTTGCTTTGAATCAGAAAGGGAGAGAAGGTTGAATCCTGGGCTATTCCATCTTTGTTAATTTTCTAACCGCTATGACATAAGACATAAAGGGAAAAAGCAGCAGCTTGGGTTTGTAAACCAAGCTTAAATCTTTTCATGTCAGAAAATCTTAAGAAAGTCTGATTTCCATTTGCCTGTGACTTTGGGTAAACTAAAACTGTATTTATGAGTTGAACATATATTTTAAACAACCATTTCAAGGTGTGATGGAAGACAGGAATGTGAAGACTCCAGAAATGGGCCCATGCAATTGTAAACCAATCATGAAACCAGCAGCCATACAGAGGTCATTATAATTTTGGATTGTAATACCAGTGAGCCACTTAACTACAGCTTTAACACCAGAAAAACTACAGTCAAATCAGTATGTGAATAAATATTAGCAGACCAGTATTTGTACAGTACTCTTACAGGAATCAGAGGAGGACTAAGGGTAACTTCTCTTTCATCCAGGTTCCTTCCAAGTCTCACACCTCTGTGCTATCTGCATCTCCACCTCCCACTCCTCCGGCCTTTTCTTTCCTCCTCACCCCATCTATCCTTACATTCAACATGTGGTCTTGTCTCCCTTCTCCTAAGAGAGACACAAAGTCATCCTTCATCTCATTTTCATCTTATAATTACAGCGTGGCCATCTACTCCTTCTACTCCCCAAGTGTTTTTTTGCTCCCCAATTATAACACTGCTAAAATAAATTATTCTTTCTTGGTTTATTTCCAGCTCTGAGTCTCTCCACATTTTGCTGTACTGAGATCACGAGTTTTTACCATCCCAGACAAGCTCTTTACAGCTCTGTCTTGCTTGGTTTGGCCACTACCCTGTCAGCTGAGTGACCCTTGCCTGCTGTGTCTATTTGACCCACCTGAGTTAGCTACAGGTTTGACAGGTAGTCATAAAAAAGCCTCTGTATTGTTTTTGTTATGATACATCACCACTTAACCGGTGCTGTTATAGATATTTTTACATAGACTAAAAGAAGGTATACAATGGCTTATTTTATTTTGCTTTGAAGACTTAAAGAAGAACATGAGAGTGTTGGGGAAAGCCTCTGAACATTTAAATCATCTGTACTGTTACCCTTAGCACAGTCACTGGGCACAGTTTTGACCAACACCAAGTAAAGCTTTCTCAGACAAATTCAGGGCATTTGGGGAAATTAGTACAGCTCAGGAACGATTCTCTGCAGTCACTTTCCACGAAGCTGACCTATTTTGGTGACGGTAAAAGAATTTAATAACATGGAAATGGGCCATTCTATACTGGCTAGCTTCCGGGCTGCGGAGTACAGCTGGTACATTAAATTTCTTTGTACAGTTGTAGCTTTTTTGAGGCTACGCTTTGCAATCCAGGCCATGCAGCCCACCTTGGGTCACAGCATCTGACAGTTAAGTAGGCTTCTGTTACTTTTTGTGTGTGTGCAACATAAAGGAGTTAACATAAAATTCAACATCTATACAGATCTCTATTTACACTTATGCCAACTTTCTCTTACTTTTTTCTTATTCCTTTACACATCAGAATTCTTCAAGCACTTTCAATTAGAGCTGATTTGCCCCCAATTGATTCAGACTGAACAATGACACAAAACCCAATGAAAAAAACCCTGAGAAACAAACTGAAGGGAGAAATACTCAGTTACTATAGATTCTCAAAACACTAAATGTTTAGGAAATTTTAGGTCTGCTACACTTGCATTGTTTTTTAACTTTCTCAAGAGTGCATAACTAGAAAAGGCTATTCTTAGATGAATATTTGGAGTACTGATTGAATGAAATAAAAACCTCTTTAAAGCTCTAAATTAAGAGAGGCTGAACCCTCAGCTGCAAAACAGAGCATGAAAATAAATACAGCTATTTCTTGGTACCGTTCCATAACCAATGAAGAATATAGGTAATTTGTCACTAGGTAAAATGTAGTGCTCTGATTGCAAAGTACGCAATAGTCCAAGAAATGCAAATGAGCACAATAGTGGTTGAAGTTAAATATTATCTATTGGTCATAAAATTCTGCTGTTAGTCTGCACTTATCCAATTCATTTTCCTGCTATCATCAGGTTTAAGTGGTAATTGATCATTAACAGCAAGATTTATACGTCAATTATTTTTAAACACATCATTATCATCATAGTATATTATTATCATCATTAATAATTGTATTTTACGTCTGCTACCTTCTGCACAGAAGGTGTAAGCAAATACGGTTCACAGAAATTCAACAACCTTTGGCAGGAATCATGACATTCATTCCACTCCAATGTGTTTTCTGTGGGGACCGGTGAAGAAATTATTCATTCAAAACGAGGAGAGTAATTAGATTGGATGCATGAAATTATCCACGGTAACCTTGGGATGGCTTAGAAGCACCATGCATCTCCACCTACTCTCTGATACTGAAGAGCAGCTAGGGCTACAGATTTAACTGCATGGGGTTGCCTCTCACTGCCTTGAGAATTGGTTGCAAGTGACTCAGAGACTACCGTGTAACTTGCTGCATCACTAGCATTTCTGGCAGCATCTGCCTTTTTCCCCAAGGCCTTCCATCCAAGGAAGAAATCCACACTGCTCCCAACCATGGTGGCCTTGCTTTCTGAAAATATAGAGGCTGCAGTGCAACATGAAGTGAAACAGACCATTTGTAGTTATCTAATTATAATCACAATAGTTTATGCTCATCATTTTCAGAAACACCTAACAACCACAGCTATAGTCAGATTTTCAGGAGTCCTCTACTTCTTGGAAAAGCATTAAATGAGATGCCCCAAAAGCGCTTTCAAGAATCCAGAGGTTCCTACTGACAGCAATAGGAGCTACAGATGCCAAGCAGTTTTGAAACTGTCTTCTCTGAGTCCAAAATTTATGTTTAGTTTCATTTTTGCATAAAGAAATCTATACAAATAAAAAGAAAATAATAGGAATATTCTGGAGGAACTCTTTCAAGTCTTCTCTCAAATTCGTGACAATTATTTTTTTCTCAGTGGCTTCCACAGCAAATATGTTGATCTTATAAATGTGATTGCCAGTGCTCTTAAGAGAATGATCTATAATCAAGCAGTCACTACCCACAGATTTCATTGCAAAAGGAGCAGTACTTATATAGAGATCTCACCTTTAAACACATAAATTGGATGACATAAACATCACTTTTGATAAGTTGATCGTACTTGGTGTAAAGTATGAGACTACCGATGTGATGCCAGTGGCTGTCCTATTGTATCATTATTTTTTGGTCTATATCACATATTAAATCACAAGTATTTTAAGGAAACTGCATACAGTAAGCCAAAACTTAAAACAAAGAACAGCAAACTATTATGCACTTGTACTTGATGATTTCACATTTTTATCTTTAAAAATAATAATTTTCTGCTTCAGACTGTGCCATCATAGTGAAGAAAAGTAATATAAATTTACAGGAAAACCATTTACATAAAATGTACCCAATGAGTATGTGAAAATCAAAGCTTCACAGTTTGTCTTCTGAGTAATACAGATGTTGAGGATGTTTTGTTTAGGTGATTTTAGGGATGCAACTTAGGTGTGACTCAGAGGACTAAAGATAGGGACCTAATTTCCTTAGTCGATGGAGAGAAAAATGATTCTTCCAATACAGATGATTTAGAGCACTTGGCTTAGATCCTAAAATAAATGATTTGACCACATTCTTAAGAGTGAATGAATTGTAGTAAAATTGTGTTATTATATTTTGTGCCAGAGTAATAAAAAATATACGAAAAAGCTCCCACAAGATATTTAAGAAGCAGAGATGTTAAGCAGAGCATTACAAATAGTAATCCCATCCTCAGCAATGTACTTTTTATCATGTTAACGTTTCATATATATCATGCAATTTAAATTTTATAGGGGGAATAAGTGTATTGATTTATTTCATGGTGATGGTGTGATGACCAGAGTATTACCAATAGACCTACCTGATAAATGGCAATTACATGCTGCCTGAGATTCTGAAAAAGGAAAGACATTTTCTTCTGAAAACTATCCTCTTTCTATCTGTGAGGCATACTGCACTTTGATAATTCTTTATAACCACTATATAGTTTACATTAAAATATTTGATTCAAGATTTTAGTCTGTATCTCCAAAAAATTATTTTTCTCATTGTATTTTGGACTTTTTTTACTGACTTTTTTGTTTGGCAACGATTTCTTAATCAGTAGACTGGGTATTAGCAGAACAGTTCTTTACTGGTCATAATACATAATGAAGCTGATCATCTACAACTGGTTTTCCACATAAGCCCTCAGAGATGCAGGATATACATTGTCTAACACGTGAACGCATCGACAAAGTCAGACTTCGCACGGTTGACCATTTAGCCACTGCTTTTCTGTATAGCAAGATCAGTGGAAGGGAAAGTGATAATAGTGGGATCTTTCCTATACAGTAATAACAGCGTGATTAAAGCAGTTACTGAGGAACTTGATTTGGTCTCCTCAGTGTCAGAGGTCAACTCTATGTCGTCTAGGGGAAACCCTTAATTGCAAATGTGGGGAAGTTCTAGAAATGTGCATTTTCTTCCCCTTCTAGTAAAACTGTGCCAAGATACAAAAAAAAATTTAAGATTCTTCAAAGAAGATTATTATTTATTGCCTAGGTATGAGGACAGACACATCTGAGTGTCTGTGGCTCCAAACAACTTCTAGATTTATTTCTGCATTATGCAGTTAAACAGAATATTCTTTGTTGTCTTTGCTACACCCAGCAGTCTTTGGAGACAGAAGCTGTGGGTTTGAATATCTTCAGCTGAGAAAATGAACTGTCCCATTTCCTGGACCCTTGCTCCAACAAGGGGGATATTATGCTCTGTGGAATTAGTCTCTGACATGCAATGGGGAGGTTTATTTTTAGAAAGCTTTCTGACAACAACTTATGAGTGGAAAAAAAATGCAAATGGTTAAATTGAAATTTTTCAATATACAAAAATTATACCAGGTGTGATGAAGAAAGAGGATGGCCTCAAAAACTCAGCCTGCTAGCTGACCTGAGGGGCTGATAGTCCTGGCTCAGCAGTTGCCAGCCCTGGGGTAGCTCCATCCTGTGGATTATCTTAAGCTTAGGCAAGATCAAATTCAAAAGGGGTTTTACTTCTGCTCGTTTTCCCTTGTAAAACTGAGGACCTGTGGACATCCAGGACCTCTGCAGTCTGGAAGATGTAGCTTCTGCTGGGTGTGGACTTTGGGATCCACAGCAGAGAAACAGGAATTTTTTAAGAATGGTTATGCTTTATCTAATGAGGCCATAATGAGGTCTAGAGCACAAGACTTACGAGGAGTGGCTGAGGGAACTAGGGTTATATAGCCTGGAGAAAAGGAGGCTCAGGGGAGACCTTGTCACTCTCTACAACGATCCGAAAGGAGGTCTTAGTGAGGTGGGCATTGGTCTCTTCTCCCAGGTAATAAGCAATAGGACAAGAGGAAATGGCCTTAAGTTGCACCAGGGGGAGTTTAGATTGGATATTAGGAAAAAATTTCTTCACTGAAAGGGTTGTTAAGCATTGGAACAGGCTGCCCAAGGAAGTGGTGGAGTTGCCATCCGTGGAGGTATTTCAAAGACATGTAGATGTAGTGCTGAGGGACATGGTTTAGTGGTGGACTTGGCAGTGTTAGGTTAACAGTTGGACTTGGTGATCTTAAAGGTCTCTTCCAACCATAACAACTCTATCATTCTGTGATTCTATAAACCCTAACTCAGAGCAGTGGGTTTGAGGATGGAAGAAGTCTTGCCATAACTGACGTTTTACCAGCCTGTGGTATGCGTGACCTGCATCGGAGCACATGGTGACAAAGCCCGTCCTTTCTCTTCCCTGTGCCAGGTCCCAGCCCCCTGCAGGGTGCAGAGCCGCAGCTAGGAGTGGCACAAATAAATATATCTCGCTGCTGTGCTGCATCACATCTTTGCAGTTTTAGGAGCATGCACATCAGATGCCGCTAATTATTAGGCTGATTAGCTGTAGCTGATGTAACAGGTTTAGTATACTAAGTATCTGCTTGTATTTATAGTATCCTTTCTTTTGCCTGTTATACTACTATTGAAGCACCACCAAGTAAGTATGAACTGTCGTCTTTGGATTCTTCCTAAAAAGACAGAAATCCGTGCCCTTATAACCTGGCCAGGATAAAAACTGAAATGTCTTGGTAATTTGAGATAGCAAGAATATAATAATACTCATAATCTGATTTTTTTTCCTGAGAAAGCATTAAAGATTTAGATCAAAGACAAAGAAATTATTTTATTTCAATGTTGTTGCCTGTAAGATCCATGCTATCATGATTAACTGCAATGTAATACTTTGGGAGCTGCCAAAGAGAACTGAAAATGTATAGACAAAGAAGAAACAGGAGAGGATGATCTTGCATACACACAGTACAGGCTTGGTGACAGATTACAAAGCTCAAATAGCATTTGCAGCTGTGTGGTTGAAGGCCATTATGCATATAGTTTAAGTCCTTAGATGCTAACCTGTGTTATTTCTTAATGGTTGTTTTGCTGGTGAGATGTAATGATGATTTTAATTTCTTATTCTCATCAGAATTTAAAACCTTTTTGGTAAATGATGGTGTACCCGTAAACTGCAGGTGTGGAGAAACAAACAAACAAAAAAAAACCAACCCCAAAACACCTTTGTAAGTAAAAATCAAACCCCAGAACAGCTTTTGAGCCTTAAAAACTAGAACTAATCTAATCATGTCAAAAGAACTGTAAATGTGTGCTGAATTTCAGTCAATATGACTGATTACCTGTCACTTACTCAGCTCTGATTTCTTCCCGCTATGTGCTTTGGAACCATCTCTGTTTTAGAAACTCAGAGGCAGCATGTATTAGTTGTTAGCTCACTGCCACCTCAGTTTCCTGACTGTTTCTGGGGCTGAGTAATAAGCGCTATCAGTCATTTCAGCCTAAAAGCTGAAAAAACCCGGCATCATCACTCATTTATTTTTATCATCCTCATTGATGCTGCTCAACCTGAAACTCCGAGGAAGTCTCACACCTTGCGTCACATAGACACTACACAGCCTTTACAAGGGAATGTCTGAATGATTATTTTAAGCTACATAGTCAGCAGACTTTCTCTAGTTTTGGATTCGGGGTTGAATTTTAAGTATAATTTGAGTGCGAAGTGTTGCATAAGTTAAGCGTGTCAGCTGGCACGTGACTTTTTGCCTTAAAAATAACTTCTTTTTTTCTTAAAATTCCACTTACAACAGAGCAAAAAATCTTGACCAGGCAATATGCATTGCTACTAGCTTTCCTAGATGTGAAAATATTCTGACACGCATGCAATTCTGACACTGAACTCAGCAGAAGGGTAACTAGTTGCAGAGTCCAGTTTCAGAGCACAGTCTGAGGGAAGTAAGGGCTTGCTCCTTTGGTACATGCCATATCACTCATCCTTTACAAAAGCCAGCAGCAAACTTAGAAAATACATTTAGAAGAGATTTATGCAAGTAGAAGGAAAGATTTTTGTAGGCAGAGAAGTCACATGAGGCAATCTACAAAATGTGACAGAACTGTTTGAGCAGCATAACCAGCTGCTGCATAAGTTGGTCTGAGCTGCTTGTTCTGTCATTCCTAGAAGCTGCAGAGAACAACGTTTTCAGGACCTTTGGGAGTCAAAGACTATTACTCGGGCCTGTTTCAATATGCCTCTGTAGCAAATGGAGGTAGTAGTGTATACAGGCAAAATGGATATAAAAACTGAATAATGCTAAACTGTCACAGCAAGTTCACAGCAACTAGTGTCTTCTAGAAACAGAAAAATAAAAACGTGCAAAACTGTCTTTCTGTTACACTTCATGTGCAACGCGTATTGATCATTTCAAATGTCCTCTGTACAAAGACTATTTTCTGGAGGAAAAAAAAGGTTTTCGTGCTATACTTTATAGTCTTTTGAAGTTTTTCCCTGAGCTGGCAACAATATACATTATTTGTTTTCATTTATTTTATTCGGAAAGTATGTTGTCACAGTCGCACCATTAACAGCTTCCATATGCTGTGAAGATACTATTACAGGAGGACGATGACAGTGTAATTACATACTACATCTTCAGAGATCTGACTCTGCCAGAGTTGAAGATTACCTCAGAGTTTCAAATTAATCTGAATGACCCAATCTTTATTGCTGTTGAATTTCTGGAAGTGATGAAATGCCAAGTCATTGAAAATAACCGATAAAAGCCTAAACAATCTGAAATGAGTAATGTAGTGTTTCTTTGACTTCATCTAAGTCCCATATGCTTTACAGCCAGGTACAGTATTTTATAGAGAAATGTTTGTTTTAATGAATCTGAGTGCTCTTCAGTTCACTAAGAATAGATCAACTAGGCAAAGAAGGAAAAATCCATTATCATACGCTCTTACATTTTATGTGCACCAAAATTGTGGCTGTAAAGGGCAAACACTGCAGTAATGCAGTCATACAGTGTAAGTGTCTTTAAAAGACCTGGGCATCAGGGCTAGAACTATGTTGTGGGAACATAAGATTCAAGTGTGGGCAAAGCCCTTTTTTATCCCTTTTCTTCTACCTCTTCTGAATAACTTGCATAGCAGACGCCCAGTAATACACATATTTGTAAGTGACATTAGACAATAGGAGGATTTGTGATTGTCTCCTGCATACCATGTTAAAATTTTATTCTTCACTCAGAGTCATTGAAGTACAACTGAGAAATAGCTGAGGCATCTCTGCTCCTTTCCAGCTGTTAAAACAAGAAGAAGAACAAAAAGTAAAGCTTCCTTTAGTACATTCCCTTGGAAAAAGAGGAAGGAAAGGTTTCTTAAGTATGTTCCCTTGGAAAAAAAGAGGGAAACAATAATTGCACAACCCTTAGTAGCTCCATCAATGAGTACTACAAGGCCACAAATGGTAATGTCCAAATGTGGACGCTGACACACGCGGACTTTACTTACAAGGATTTTGTCAAACAAATAAAGCAAGTTTTGCCTTCAGATATACTTTGCATACTGATGGACAAAGGGAGGAAGCAGGCAAACCTCATTTTTTCAGGGGCAATCAAATGGACAACTATACGGGTAACGTAGCCCAAACTACTAGCTCACAGAAGAGTAGACTTGCTCCTAATGCAGCTCTGCTAATGTCGTTGTTTTTCCCTCACCTGCAAGTATTGTAAAGCTGAAAAAGCTGACACAGCGTGCATTGTAAGGAGATAACGACAGGGAGCAGTGTCTGCTGTTTAATTCAGCGGCTGGATGCAAAAGTCATCTTTCCTGCTGTTACACGGTATACAACTTCTTAAACCCTTATTTTGTGAAGTGTGACTGAACCACTACCAGGCAAAAACCTCTGAGACATCCCCCCAGTATGCCTCCCAGTAGTCACACAAGTCTGTCCTGCTATGCTATTGAAAATGAGGTGTAAATTTCCTCCTGTGTATTCACATGTAGAGGAACAGAGAATGCCACTGCCAATGTTTTCCTGCGCTGAAGCGACTGCTCGGTGAGAGCTGTTGGAGGGTGACCCAGGGAAACAAAATGTACAGCTGATGGGGCAAGCAAATGCCAGCTTTATTCAGAACCGGGATGAAGTGAATCAAACATGCTGGCCCTGCTGAAATCAGCCCCAAAAGCCGCTGGGGGTTTTGACAGCAAAGGCTGCTGCGTGAAGAAAGGTGAGCACTACTTGCATACTGGAAATACTCGCCATGGTGGTGTTCGCTACCAGCTGTGCAAAATAACAACTGCAGCCAGAGGTGCAGCAGAAGAGGAAAGGCAGGTGCTTCAGCGGCACTGTAATAAGCCAGGGCACGGTGGGGTAAACTAAGGCCTGCTGCTCCTGACATTGCTGAAGTCAAGGGTGACTCAAAGTGCTTCGAACCTTTTAGCTATTTTAACTCTTACGTCTAGCATTTTTTCAACATATCTGTTTCCCTGAGTGAAACCATTTCGTCCTCACATATCAGTAGTAGTGCTTATTTTAATTGTGTAATTTTCCTGTGGGTTTTTTTTTTAAACTTTTATTACCATTAATAGTAAATAAACTGAAAATAAAAATGTGCAGAGCTAAAAATTCATGTTCAGAGCTAAAATTTTAGTAAAAGCACCCTCTGCTGGCTAATTTANCCCGGCCCCGGAGTTGTAATTATAATACTGAACATTACAGAAATGGGTGAAAATCCTTTTTTTCTACTGAATTTTTCAACTACTGTGAAATGCATAGATATATTTTCTCAAACAAAATAAAGATTCAGATACTAAAAACTATCAAACATAGAGGGAGGAAAATGCTTATAAACATATACTGTCCAGAAGTAGAATTTAATTAAAGATAGAAATATAAGTAGATATCTCAAGAGATAGAGTTGCTAAGGGCCTTACAGTTGCACTGGACCAAATCTAGAAACTAGGGGAAATTAGCATGTTCAGTGGGTAAAACATACATATCTTTTTCTAATCCTTTGTTGGTTTGATCTCATCATTTTATTTGGATGATTTGTCTGTTTATTTTTGGACAGGCTTCATGGTTTTAATCAGATATACTATGTTAGTTATCAAGAAATCCCAAGAATGACTCTCTACCACTTTGTCACAGGCATCTTCCATTTAAAAGTACCTGAGTCCTCTCAGGTTGGTTCTGCTATTGGGAGGATCAGAGCTGTGGACCCTGATTTTGGGAAAAATGCAGAAATTGAGTACAACATAGTTCCAGGAGATGGAGGAAACTTGTTTGACATCACAACAGATGAGAACACCCAGGAAGGAGTCATCAAACTGAAAAAGGTATGTACGTGGCACTGATGGGGGGATACCTACCTATGGCTCAAGTGATAAACTAGGTAAGAGAGTTAAATGTTGTGCAATTAGACCTCATTAGTAACACACAGTAGTTTGTATCTTTATTAGAATTTGTGGTTGCGATCTTAGTCTTAAAAGAAATTTGAGTTTACTGTTTCATTTCATATACAATCAGGTATGACTTTTCACATATAATGTCATTTTTAATGGCAGAGAGGTAATACTTATCTCTGTCTAGAAAGTATATTTTCTCTTTTATGGAAGTTTTCCACCTAGAAACATAAGAAAAATGCTCCAGTTCACAGCATAGAATGAAAGAGCTATATTTTATGTTTGAGATATATTTCTTTTTTTTTTATAAGCATTTTATTTTGAAAATTTTAATTTTATGTTTGTTATTTTAATAATGAGGTTGTTGTAGAGTACAGTGGTGAACAGAGTTTTTACTCAGGTTAGAGGAGTCCCAAATGGCTGCAAATCGACATGTCCTACTTCCAGTCTCTGAACAGTGTCCCAAATAGCTGGTTATCAGATATCCCTGCAAGGGAGCACACTGCATCTCAGCTGTTGATGTTACTTTAGTGTACTAGAGTAAGTTAAAGATTACCTTGAATTACCTTGAATTTTGAAGATGGAAAGGATAAGTGTTATTTGGAATTTAGTGATTAAAGCAGTCAGTAGGTGAGATCCAAACCAGCAACAGTTCCGTTTTAACGAATGGTTGTCTTCTGAGCGCAGGCATGTACATGTACACCAATCATCAACTTGTTTACTAGGAAGAATTCCGAACCACCAGATCATTTTGAAAGGGTAGGTTAAGTTTTACAGACAGCACGTGCTTGTAGGTGTAATTTTTGTAAAATAAACATGTCTATGAGCTGAACACTTCATAAGGGTCTGGGAAGGAAAGTGTTCTGGACATGTATTAAGACAAGCTTTAGGAAAAGAGATGCTTTAGTTCCAATAAAATTTAGAATTTAGCTACTTAAATTTTCCCTGGCTCTAATCATGGATCTATATTTATATTATAGTCATTCTAACAATGAAATTCCTGCCTTCAGCCTTTTGACACAGGAAATAGTAAATTATCCATGAGTACATTAAAAGACCAGATGATGTCAAGTCACTTACTCTTCGGCTAGTTTAGTGACATAAAATGGAAGCTACAGTGCCCACAGGAAGTAATTTGTCAATGAAACACAAACTCTTTGCAGTTTTCACACACACCCTTCTTTTCTGAATAAAAGTTTGGATGTACTGCTTCCTCATTATGTGAATTTGTAAACTTTGTTTCATTTTCAAAAATCGTTCTGATCACCTTTTTCGCTCTGTGCAGATGACTCAAAAATAGCTCCATCTGGAACTGTCAGGCGGAGCAGCTGCATGCCCCTCCGTATGCACTGACAGTCCGAAATGGCAGGGTGGGAACCATTGAAAAAATAATGTTTGAGCATCAAGAGCAGGTTTTTGATAGGATTCAGTTCTCCCTGGATTAGTCCTAAGCCTCAGCTGCCCTGCTTGTTTTTATACACAGCAAATGGAATTTTTCCATACTTACGGTTAAGTATATATATATGTATATTAGACTGTATAGGCAAAACATTCAAATCGGCAATGCAGATTTAAACAGCATGCATATAATACTTGTTACTGAGGAAGAGCATCCACATATGAATTTGCCTGATGCAGTTATCTTAGGTCCAGCACAGGCAAAATGTCTGGCCACTTTGGAGGCTACTGTATGGGGAATTATATAATATCTAATTGAACCACTAATTTAAAAAAAAAAAAATAGACACACCTAATTCTATATCCAGATACTTTAGAGTTGGTAATTGCATTTCACTGTATTTTAAATACAAAAATGAAAAGACTAAATGTCTTTTCAGTAACAAGGCATATTTGAAAGTTTAGGGCACTTTTACAACAGCAGAACATGGGTTGATGTTGCCTAATGTAAATGATAGGTCTCTGTCACTGAACAGGAGGGGAAAAACTATAATCCTAATCCCTTCTTAATCTTCTTCATCACAGTGAGCCTAAGGACAGTGACAGGCTGTGAAGGTCAGGGAATGCCAGCTTCGTTCTATGAAGGAGTGTGGAAAGAACATAAACCCAACATGCAGGTCCTCCAGCAAAGAATGCCCTTATACAGACCGTAAACATTGCCGTTCTCAAAACTTTCCTCAGGGAAAAGGTCCCATTCACTAAGGTTTAAATGATCCAAGTGTTTTAAGACATTTTGGAATCACCTAGAATCCATCCACTTAAGTTCCTTGCTGGATCCCAGGTTAAACAAGAGCAATCCAGAATCTTAAAGATACTGTTAACTCAGTTGTCTTTTCATATCCTCTATGCTTGTAATAATATAAATGTGTTTTCATGGGTTGCAGTTTTCAGATTGTCACAAGTGCTGGACATTCACAATTCTGTAGACACCTACTAAAATGTGTGCTATCAGTACTGTACAAGCCTGCAACACCACTATTCAGTTGCCTGCACAGAAGCAATTTCACATTGCGTAGTGTTCAAAACACTGATTTGACCTTGTGGGATTATGCTAATATTTGTTAGGTATGCATTTAAATCTTTCTTTAAATCAGAGCTGGTGAATGAATAGGACGAACACTTTCAGTTATGAATTCTGCATAGTAACCAGTCAAAGCCACTAATAAAAAGTGCCATCTGCTTTAAAAACAGGTTTTCACTTTTTTCTGTATCACAGCATATTCTGATGCTGTAAGTGCTGCAGTAGCTCAGTGCTGAGCCATTTCAAAACCATTTATAAAGTTTGCTTTTATTTTTCCTGAAAGATTTTTTGCAGCCAGAAACTGTCGGTCACTGCATAGATACTTTTTTTTTTCCTGTTGTTATGCAAAAAAAAAAAAAAAAAGACATTTCTATATCAAAATTGAGAAAAATGAAGCCTTACTGGACTACATTTATTTTTGGTGGAAAATACATTTGATGATAAAAAAATTGCACAAGTCAAACTGTTCTTTTCAGCATGCTAAATGCATTGGCGGAGGCAAAAGGCTATTCTCTACTTCTCGGTCACTAAATGGGCACGAACACCTGTAGCTGGACAAGGTGCATATCTTAAATCATCTGGTTTGGTTGCTAATTTATTTTCGTGCTATGATCCAGTATAAGCTTGATTACTACTATATTACTTTTACTACTATTGATTACTGCATATATTAAAAATGGAACAGGTTTTCTTATATTTTGCTAAAGAAATGATCCAAATGCCATTTAGCACCACTGTGTGGTTAGTAATGTAATAGCTTCCTCTCTTTCTGAAAAAAAAAAGGGAAAAAATATCAGTAAAAAGAGGCGGAAACATCTGGGCGTAGGATAATGCTACATACAGGTGTCTGTGAGATTATGAAATATTACTATATTAGGAATAGAATGGCCAATTTCTTCCTTTGTTTGGTGCTATTTTACAGAGTGTTTGTTGGGGTTTATATTTATATAGTATCAGTCATCCTACCTGAATGCTTCAGCAAACTACAGGGAGTGTAAGCTACACGAAGCAGGGTGACAGAGGGGACCACCTCCTTCGTACCGGAGTATAGTGCCCTCAGGTGGGGTGGGGAGTAGTGCTCCCAGGTATGGAGGGAAAATGTGTCAGTCCCAGGCAAGCTCCTGATTTTATCGAAACTGATGAGAAATCTCTAATGACCACACCTGACAGAAAAGGAAAACAGAAGGATCCAAGCTTCACTGAACAGTTGGCACTAAATTTATTAAACTAAGGATGAGTTTATAGGATAAGCTCATTGTGTGCAGAAGCCTCTTAATTGGCTCAGCATGAGCTAATCCAGAAATTGAACAGGGTTCAAGCACTGAGTCTGGTCAGACATTACTTTACTAATTTGTGCAGTGGCGTTAAAGCCCAGGAAAAAAAACTGTTTCCAGGCTCGACCTGGTATGATCTTACGTTGCTGCACTATACTGCATGAGCTTCTCCATGTGGGTCAATGGAAACTCAGGGAACATCTGCATCTTATTTTTTGTAAGCTGTGTACCATTGCTGACTGGTCAGGTGACAAAGTTGTATCCATGAAATCACAGTATGTCAGGGAGGACCTAGCACTACACGATGAGAAATAGTAACTTCAGTGATGATAAAATAACAGAAACTGGGAGGATGATGAACAGACTTAGTAGCTCCAGGGGACATTTGGAGTGTATGTTTCCTTGTAACTTCAGGGGCCGCTTTTAAAAAGCCTTTAATTTGAGTCAGCAAGTAGAAGTTTGACTGCTGACTAAGCTGAGTTGTCTTGCTCATGGGACAGCCCATGTATGTAATGCTGGGACATTGCTATAATGTAAAGATCCGTCGATAGCATCTGTACACCATAATAGTGAGCATAAGGCAGACTCCTGATGTCTCTCAGCCAGAATTGCATTACCGCTACTACTTGCTTTACTAGCAAAACTGCATGCTGCTCACCACACCCACCCCTTCGTTCTCCAGAGGCAGGGAATAGCCTCTGCGGGGTGTGCATAGGCACTGTCTGCCTGTAATCATAACTCATGAGTTTGTGTAAGCGGGAATTGTGGTTTTACATTTTGAGGAAGAAAAGCAAGTGATATCAAGTCCTTCAGTACAGGCAGAAAGTGGTGAGCCAGGTGCAGACACATTTATAAAGACCATGGCAGCCACAGAGAAGAATGACAGAAAGACTGAGGAAGGGAAAATCTTCAGTCTCTGCAGTTTGCAGATACTGTTGGGTTTGTTTTCTTGCTGGAACAGTGACAGGCAGGTGCAGAAAGAGGCAAGATGCTTGAGAGTAGCAAACAGCTGAACCCCTGGCATTGGTCAGCTTCTTCCCTTCTCTAGATACAGAACATACATATATTTGGCCCACTTCCCATCAAATCTTTAAACACTCACTTCAGATTTGGTCAAATCTACAGCACTTGCTGCGGATTTGGCCTACAGATCTCCTTTTTTACTGTGTGTTCTCATCTCTCTAATTAATGAATATTCCTGGTTATCTGGAGCTTCCTTCAATAAATCAACCTGCTCTATAATAACAATTATTTCCTTATGCTATTTAAAATCCAGTGCAGAAGTGCAGTTACTGAAATGCGTCGATGTACAATGAGTAGTCTGATGGCAATGAGACACTCAACACATCTTCAAGGGGAAAGTGTTGCCAGGTTTTGAGACGGGCACACATGACACAGAGTTATTCTACTATTGCACAACGCCAGTATGAAGACAAGCCTAGAGTTAATATGGGCTTCCTCTCAACTCAGTGCTACTGTCCATAACTGTCCATATGTCTTGGGGCTTAGAGTCTCATCCCAAAATACGGTTTTTGCATCATTGTATGTGTGAATCATGAAAGTCTGTATCACAAACAATACTGTTGTATCTCTTATGTCTGGATAAAAAGCAGAAATTTCTGGGGTTTCTGGTCCTGTCTCTTTGTGAAGCAGAACAAACTGACAGGATAGTTCTTTTCCCACCCTTGCTGTGCTTCTTATCAGAATCCATTATATCTTTCAGTCCATTTTTTTTAAGTTTTTTAATTCTCTCTCTCCCCCCATCTATGTGTCTACCTATCTAATATATAAATTGAGATGCAGTTACATCTATATAGTAGCATATCTTAACTTCTACCTTGAATATGGGAAACAGTAATATTTCAAAATATATTTATTTCTAACACAGATCTCTTTATGTGCTTCCTTAGTCATACAAAATAAGCCCATTCATGGTACTTCCAGAGCTGCCAGATAAATGATTTGTCACTATGTTTTATTTGATTTGGGGATTTGTAGAATGCCTTTGCTGCATGCAGCTGTATATATGCTGATAGTACTTTACTATGCAACTATACAGAGCAGCTTGTAACCATGACACAGGAAAAGGCAGATAAGAACTGGTAGGGGGGCCAAATACATCTATTCTGTCACTCGTACTTAGAATATCAATTAGAAATACTCCTCCAATTGTTGAATAGTTCACAGTTAATAAGACATTGCCTTAATATTAGCAAAAATGCTGTTTACTTTGGAAAAACTCATAACTTTTGTAAAATAAAAGTCTTATTCAAACTTAGGTTTCCAGATATAATTATTTTTATAAAAAGTACAAATATTTCTATTGGCTATTTAAAAAAAAAAAAAAAAAAACAAACACAAAACAAAGCATCTTATGAAGTCATCCCATTAAAATGTGATTGATTGAAAGCCATTTCAATAATCTTACAGGTTTTTTCTGTAAGACTCAAACATTCTGCTCTGTTTGTACCCTTACCAAAAGAAAGCCTGCAAGGACTGTGTGGATTATGGCTCTTCCCATTAGCACATCTATCTGCAAATATACTCATGCATCACAGGAGCCAGACTGAACAGTTTTTGTGCGATTTTGGGGGTATGAAAGACACGTACAAGGCATCAGTTAGAATTGCTGCTTAATTGAGAGCTTAGATTTCTTGCTTTCTCTGTCTTAAACATTTATTTCCAGCTTAACCCCTCAAACTTAGACTTTTTCCGCTCCAGACTGGTTCTTTAAACTCCAGGTTTTCTCCCCTTAATATATTTTTTGAAAATGCATCAACAATTTATGTAATTATACAGAGAAGAGCTTGTGGGGAGTTTTCTGTTTGGGGGGCATTTTTTTGGCGTGGCATAAGAGTGAACTTGAGTAGTATAGAAAGAAAAGACAGTGTGGCAACAATTTGAATAATGAAGCAGCATGTCCATTAGTAGTGAAGGCAACATCTTAGGGTTTCACCACCAGGGCAAAAGATCTTCCACGCTTAATTTTGGCTGTTTGTTCTTAGCCTTAGTTTCTTCTTCTTTCTGTCTGTCCAGTCATGAAGATGCAACTCATACTAGGTTTTACTGGGAATTTTGTCTGTAGGAGTGTGGTTGCATATGGTAGTGAATTGGTTAGTATTACTTGGCTTTCAAGCCTGATTATTTCTACGGTGTATAGACTTGGATGGTTAATTTTAAATCCTCAGCTCAGAAAAGACTGACCCTGTGGTCTATTAAAATTATAAAATCTTTCATAAGGATTTAAAATCATTATTCTAGCTGTTCAGCTAGTGCAAGTCAACGTAACTCGATTGATTTTAATGAAGCTACTTCAATTTACACCAGCCAGTCATCTGGCCAATTATGTCCTGTTGTGATAAGGACAGAAAATGGCAGAATTTAAATCTATCCTAGCTGTGACAAATTACTGGAAACACCGCGGTAATGATGGCTGGGGAAAAAAAAATAACAGATATTGAAATATTCTTGCTTATACACTTGTGATCCTGCTCTCTTTTCCAGATAGCATAACCTTTCCCTTTAGAAAATTCCAACTTGACAGTTGTAGGCAGAAACCACTAGGTGCCAGTGTTACCCAGACATCAGGAAAAGACACTGTCAGTAACATTATAAACAACATGAAAGCAAATGCAGCTAAACTCTTTAAGTGAAAATAAAGCTACTGTATCTTTTCAACTAAATAAGACTGCATTAGGGCTTTTGAGATTATTATTTTTCTAACAGCAAAGGCACTAAATTGATGTACATTGACAGAAACCAACACCAAAACAAACTGATCGCAGGATGCATTTCCATTAAAAACCCAGACAGGTACACAAAAGCTGCTATGCTGCTTTCGAGACCTTACGGATTACTCCTAGGATCATAAGGCAGTCAAAGGCTGCATTTTTCAATGTACGTGCTGCTCAAATACACGATATGAATAGCAGCTCACTGCTAAGATACACATTTTACAGGAAAAAACTTGGTTCAGATGAAGTTTGAATTCACATTCCAAGCCACACTTGAAGTTTGGTTTGAACCATTGGTATATATCAGAGTTTCATTTGGGCTCATTTCCATCATTGTCGTGGTCCTCCGAAAGCTTTCCCTGTTAAAAGAAATGGAAATCTTCTGTTTAAGGAACTGGATCAGCTAAAGACAGCTGATTGCCTGTGCATGGGAGTTGTGAATGCAAATCTCTGGCTAACCTGCACATAGCTCATTTGCAAGAGATTAATCTCACTCATTTAACTTCAGACATCTACAGTGTAACTGTTTACATCCATGCCAGTCATCCTGATGTTTTTGATGTGAAGAAGCAGTCATTTCCTGGGTATGATTCATCTGGCCTATTTCAGAAACCACCTTAGCATGAGATGAACTGCAAAACAAGATTAGACAATTAGCTCAGGAGCTGAAGTTTACACTGAAGGTATCTTAAATTATGTCAGATTAATCCCATCAAAGTGATTTTGCAGTGTTTAATCTTCAGTCAAGTCTGATTTTTTGCTTTTGTTCTTTCTACAGCCGTTAGACTTTGAAACAAAAAAAGCATACACCTTTAAAGTCGAGGCCTCCAATCTCCATCTTGACCACCGATTTCACTCGGTGGGTCCATTCAAAGATACTGCCACTGTGAAGATAAATGTGTTGGACATGGACGAACCTCCAGTTTTCAGCAAGCCTATGTACACGATGGAGGTTTATGAGGATACGCCTGTGGGGACCATTATAGGTGCAGTGACAGCACAAGACCTCGACGCTGGCAGCAGCTCGGTTAGGTAAGAAAACTTTTCCTGCTTCAATAACTCTCAGACAAACCAAAGTGCTGCTGACAGTGAAATGCGGTGGCAAAGAGCTTAGTAAGAAGATACAGAATCTTCCAAGCCCGTCACTGTAACAGATAACTGCTGCCCTGAAAAATATTGAAAAGATATGCTAGTTTGGGTGGGTTATCTGGAAAAATACATTAAGTGCTGACAGCTTCTTATCATACAGATCGTATAAGTTACCATGCACTGACATAACTTGAGGGATGGTGTGCTCAGACTAAGGAAGTAAAAACATTGTTTTGCCTGGTGTCTGGGGCTTCCACAAAAGTGGCTCTGAAGTACTGGAGTGAAAAAGGAGGTACATGCTACGTCGGTGTTATACCTCAGTGGGTGACAGTGAGCACTGCCCCTTTCACAGGAACCACTCATTCCCTACACCTGGCAAAGAACAAATGCTTTGATAAATGATTACTACATCTGCCTTGGCTAAGGCTGTGAGGATGTGATTGCTGACCAACATGGATGGCTGCGTTCAGCAGACTTCAGCACAAGTAAATCCCTGTGAGCAAAACCTCTCATTTACTGGTGTAGTTTATTTTCCTGAAATAAAAGGGAGAGTGGGGCTGTTATACAAAGGTAATATATTGATTTTGCTGATGTATTTCCAGGCACATTAGAAACTATAAAGTGAATCGGACTCACATACCAATACGGAAGCTCTTGTGCCAACACGGTCTACGATGTAGGCAGTCATTGCACATACTTCCAGTACCAATTCATGCTGGACATACCTGACTTCAGGAAATAGTTTTATTCCCAGACTTTCATGAGCAATAATGCAGACATAATGGAAGTCATCAATCTTTAAATATTAATGTTTATCAAATAGGACTATGATGGAACAGGAAAATGCCACTAGTGTCTACTAAGTGCATATACATTCATCCATATTTGACTACAAAACTGATTTGGACTTTTTAATCCATGTTTATTAACTATGTGTATTTTGACTCAGTACTTCAAAATGTACAAAAAACATGCTAGATGATATGTTGTGATCATATGCAAAAATCTAACATGCAACAGTGACCGTTTAGCTCCTGCTTTGTCAATTCACTGTTATTTATTCCTTAAAACTATTACTAATTTTGTTTGTTTCACTACCTTTTTTTTTTTTTAAATACATTCTTCATTCCTTTTTAATACAGGAATGTATTTGTTCATGAATCTGTGACACATTCCTCCCCTGACAAGGGATGAAAACCTTCACTAACAACTGCTGAAGTGGGAACCCTTTTCCCTGGTGGTAGCCTATGAAAATAACCCCACTGAAGTCAATATTCTGTTGAAAACCATACTCTCTTGCAACCAGATAGAAACCCTTTAATCATATTGTTGAACAGTTTTTCATATGACAGCAGAATCATTTAAATGTATAACCACTCCTCAGTGAGAGTTTTTTATTTCACAAACCCTCCTAGGAGACTCAAGTGCTTTAGTTACTGATCCTGCATTTGCAACTAGACAGGAAAAATCATCCTCTCATGATGGTTTCTCCATACACTGTGCTCACCGTAATATTGAATCCTAAGACCTTGAAATCATTACTTGGGTGTCCAAATGCCCATCTACAGTTAAAAGATCAGGAATATTATAAAACACTGTTGCATTTTAGTCTCACTGCTCTACTTGCTGATCCCTTACACCGACAAACTGCAGAAGTCCTCCCAGGGTCACTTTTTATGAACCGATTCAGCTGGTGTGTGCCCAGGGAAAAATATGAACTATGTCCCAGTATTACCAATTTCTCAGAGGGACCTGTTCCTACCCAGAAGTAAGCCACAGATTTAATTTGGTGGACTTTAGAACTAAACTCAAGGGAAACATGCCAGGGTCTGAGAGATGGTGGACTAGCATGGGCTCGTACTCTACTAATTCATTTCAGAGAAGTGATAGACACCTAGGAATTATAGAAACACCTGAGTGGGGCCTGGTAGGAAATGGGGCCCACACTCACAAAAAGATGTTCAATCCATTAGCTCATCTGAAGTGCATCTATACCAATGCACGCAGTATGAACAATAAACAGGGGGAGCTTGAAGCCATAATGCACCAGGAAAACTATGACATAGTGGCTATCACGGAAAAGTGGTGGGATGCCTCACAAGACTGGAGTGCCACAATTGAATGCTACAAACTCTTCAGGAGGGATAGACAGGAAAGGAGAGGT